>CATLJY010000368.1:0-54919 GCA_949987705.1 Thereva unica | reverse complement strand
ACAGAGGAAACTGTGTTTCAATCACAACCCGCAGAGGTGAGACAGAATCCTCTGCCACTGCTGTACCTGTGCTGTCCCGAATATGCGATGGTGGCTTAAATATAATGAAACACTCTGGTGTGAAACACTCTCAGTTTGCTATGCTGGGCAGGGCTGTGCTGGGACCAGCTTTCGCTTAGCCTCACACTGGTATAGCCTCTTAAGGCAGTTCTTTTGTACGGTTGCGAAACATGGAAAGTCACCCAATTCATCACAGAACGTCTACAAGTCTTCATCAACAGATGCTTGCGTCGTATCCTAAAAATCCACAGACAAGATAGAATTAGGCGCCGTGCCGACCAAATCCCTTCCAACTCATTGCTCAGCTTCGATAATGACAGTATCCGGCGTTATTCTTATGACCTTGTCTTAGACCTTGTCTTCAACATCGTGAACTCATGCCCAGCTCTATCAACAGGGATATCGAGCACATTCTTTATTGGGGCCGCAAGAATCGTGCTAGTTTCAACCCTTCCAAAACGAAGTACTGTCTCATTACTTATAAAACCTGCACCGACCTTCCTTATGTCTCAGTTGACAAAACAAATTTTACAGCTGATCCTTCTCTTAACATCTTGGGTATAATTTTATCTGAGGACTTACGAAGGAATGATCACATATTCCAAATCGCTAAGCAAGCATGCCTAGGATTTTTTAAGAGACGCAAATTTCTTCTCTCACCAGCAGCTAGAGCTACAATATAAAAATCCTACATTCGGCCCCGCCTCGAGTATAACCACAGACTTAACTATCTGTTACAGATAGTTAGGTCTGTGGTATAACTCATTTGTCTGTGCTGGCGCCTCGAAAACCGCCTTAGCGTGGCTGGACAAGGTGCAAAGTCATGCCATCCGACCGAATCATCGGAGATGACAGCCTTTGCATCTCCATTGACTCTCTGAGCCATCGTAGGAATGTAACAGCGCTCTCCATGCTTTATCGGTATTACCACAGCGACTGTTCCACTGATATTCAGGACCTTCTGCCTCCATGCAATATTTTTTCCGCAACACAAGACTAGCCTGCTTGGCTCACCCCCATACCCTACAGCCCCCCTGCGCACAACATGTTCTAGGAGTTCGTTTATGAATAGAACAACTCGACTCTGGAATAATCTCCCACAGTAAGTTTTCCCGAACTCGTATAACGCCCCAGAGTTCAAACGTGAGGTTCATCGCTAACTGCTCCAACACCCCTCCCCCACCCTCCTGGCCCCCTGATCCTATCATTTTCTTTTCTATCTTTCAAACCAAGCTTTCTACTTGCCATTGCACGATGACCTGAACGACATGACAGACTGATAGTACAAAGGGTGATTCCTAAGCTTGGTTTTCCCACATAAAAAAAAATTCATGGCGAAGGAAATGGAATTGGATTGACCCCTCCTTTCGCCGCGAAAACGAGAATCTACCCAAACAGGCCCTTGACTGGAATCCGCAAGAATCCCGTCGAGTTGGAAGACCTAGAAAAACGTGGAGGAGAACCCTATTAACAGAGGCCTCAACCAGGGGCGGCGCTTTCATAGGTGCAAATGGTGCACTTGCACCGGGCGCAATTGGACAGGGCGCAATTTCAGAAATATAGATTCTAAAAAAAATTTATAATCAGGGTACAATTTCTCATAAAGCAGGCCTTAACATTTAGAGGGCGGTCGGATATTTTATACAAAAGAAAGAGATAGGCTTACCTAAAAGATGAGCCTAATTACGTTTCTCTACTATAATCGGTCTAGAAGTTATTAAAGTTTAAGTAAATGGCAATTCGGCCATACAAGTTGCAAGTGAGGGGATATGAGTGCTTTAAATCTTTAAAACGGCGATATCTCATGAATGACAATTCGTACGGGAAAATGTAGGTAATCGCATAATCTACAAACTTTGTAAACACTATTTTATGATAAAAGTTACCGTTTTGCTGAAAATCGCGAAAAACCCGTTTTTGTGACCTTTGACCCCGAGTAAATCCAGGTTCCAGGTGCCGGATCGATGAGTACTTTTTAGATTTCATTTATAACGGTGCTTTGAGCAATCCTACCAATTTTCAGCTTGGTGTGAATTTATGTACCCTCATACCTATTTTTTGGTCTAATTTGACCGGACTAACTACCCAAATTGAATTAATTCGAAGGTAGTTTGTATGTTAACAATTTTATCAACCCATAAAACTTTTCGTACTAGACTATTTTGCATTGCAATATGTCACAGTGTCCTAAAGGTAGATGGCAGCACTAATCCTTTCTTTAAAACACGTTGAACTAGAGAGATTTGTTAAAAATTGTCCTTTAATACCTCAACGCTACCGCCACAAAATTCATGTAGACAAGACTTTCATTGTTATTAAATTACATCACGCCTGAAGTGGATTTATTACGTTTACTGGTTGTGCAATCTTGTCTAACCTCTGGCTGTCATACCGCTGAAATGGGTTGACAGGAAAGGGATTTTTGCCCGTTGAAAAGTTTTAATTTCTATTGCGAGAAGAAAGTTCCCTTCATTACGCCTTCCTTTAACAAAAGACCTCATCCGGTAGCAAAATGCGGGTACATATCCCGGCCGAACTTTTTTCCTTTTTCTTGATATTTTGTAAATGCTTGGAACCATAAATTTTGAATAAATTTCCCTTAAGAGTCGCCATTTTATAAGGTACCCTAGCCGTGAACTACATTTAATTGAATTAAGATTTCCTAAAGCGCTGTGCGCCGTGGAGCCACCATCGCAAATGGATGGAGATGAAGCGGGCCCGTTTCAAAGTTTATTTATATTCAGATAACAAAAGTCTAATCATGTTGAAATAAAAGCGGATTTGAAATGGTAAATCCGTTTCTACTGTTTCGTATTTTTTTCCGTACTTTATTTTCTGCTTTGTTTTGGCTGTTTTGTCGTAATCTAAACGAATCACGTGCCCCCGTGTAGATGAAATCAAATAATTCGATACTCATTATGCGATTTGGGAACTGTCTCCCTTAAGAAGCAACCAAAATCGAATGGACTTTAATAGGGAATTAATGCAAACAGCAACGCTTTCTAGAATAATTCATGACGACTTGGGTCCGACTGTATGAAGCCGAAATGCCGGAATTATACCCAAGGGCATGTCTATTATTCGCATAGAGTGCTGGGAGAGAGAGAATCTCTGGATTTAAATTAGGTTAAGGTACAACACAATGTGGATGTTCCAGTTGTAAAATGGGCATAGACAATCTCAATTCGCTTAGGTAAAATTTATATCGCCTACGGTTACGTGTGCTGGCTTATACTCATATCACCTGTCTAGATAATTTTGTATCCGAAATGAATCGGTGCAAGTTTAAGGGGTTTGTGTGAGCTTGAAGATGACCTTTCGTTAGTGCTATTTGAATTTGATGTAGGACATTCATGATATATGTTTTCTATATTTGGACATTAATCTATTGCTATTTGAGGTAATTTGAATTCTATTTATGGCTTCTTCCCAACATCTCAAAATAGCTCTATTGACTTTAGGTGATTTTTTTGTATTCTATTCCAAAACTAGGGTCCAATTGCCAAATTATATCTTTGTTCATATCACATTTTTGTCCAAAATATTAAATCGTAACTCATTTCAAATCTTCTCCACATTAGGAATTGTGGGTTTCAATCACTACTCAATACATTACAAACAGCGCCGACAACAACACTCTTTCATTGGAAGATCTCCTTAGAGGCCCACCTGCGGAATTACGGGCACCTTTTGCTCCATAGGAGAGGCGACCCAAAAAAGCGACCGCTTTTAGACGACGAATTCTGGAAGCTGGGTACCCCCGTGTAGAAGCTGCTGGGCTCTGCCCTCGAGGAAGAGAAGAATGCCGTTTTACTTAATTAGAAGATAGTTAGATCCTCTGGATCTCCTCCAGACCACAATAACTCGGCGAAAACGTGAAGGCTCCGGGCATACGGTTTGAAAATCCGACTGAAAACCCTGCAGAAAAGAAGTCCGATCAAATGGCAGAAAGTGTCAGAATGGACGTTCTTGCGATGTGTATATCCGGAGAATCTCCTGACCACAGAACAGCTAGTGGCCGTCCAAGGGAGTTTTATGGAGGATATTGTCGAGTTGGGGTAGGAGAGAGAACACCCCAGATTCATTGAGGTTGCTGCGCGCCTCTGTGATGGGCCGCCTTAACGCCTGGAAGGAGCAAGCCTTGTCGCTGTAGACGAGGGAAAGCTGCCGCGAAGCTATGTTGTGGCCCGGTGCTTCCCTGCGGATACAATTTGTTGAAAACGTTAGAGATCCAAAAAACGACCTTAAAGGTGTAGGAGTGGAGAGTTCTCTGTGAACCAAAGGTCCACGAGCTGAGGCGGACGGGTGGGCTTATTGGCGGCAAGTTTGGTCGGGCATAGCTTAAGATCAGGAAAATCCCATGTCCCAAAGCGCCCCCAGCCAAACTTGCAATGTCCCTCATCGACCGCCAGCACCTGGCGAATAACCACGATCATTTCCGCTCCGATCACCAAGGAAGCAGAAACCCCGAGGTATCCAATTTAAGAAAGACTGGCGTAGCTGGCGAAACACCGTGGAAGCAACTTTGCTATGAAACACTTGCTTTAATGCCCTGTTATGCTATTATTTATTGAAAGGCTCTACAACCGGAATCTGGTCTTGGACTCTCGCTACAAAAGTGTCGCGGGGGGGGGGGGGTCACAATCCCTTAAGGAAATTAAGACTGCTTCCAATATAAAGCTTGTCCAGATACCAGATGACTATCACGCCACGGCTGCCTTGGCAGGCCTCGAAAAAAGGTTTATCTATGACAACCCGAAATTCAATTTATGTGAAAGCGTCGACCAAAATGCGCCGAAAGACAGTCCCGCTCCACCCAAAACAAAAGCTAGGGCCGGCGCTGATTACAAAGTCATTTAAAATATTAAACAAACCAATTAACATCTATAAAAAACCGGATGATTTGATTTCTACAACGAAACGATCTGATATCGGTCTCACATTGTGATGAGCAAACGCAAGAACAAGAATTAGAGTGATATAGTCTTGGTCTTGGCTTGGTCTTTCACAGTTAGTTAGTCTTGCAAGCATAGCTAAGAGCCATTTGGCTCTAATTTCTCAGTTTACCACAGACATCAGACATGTGTCAGGTAAACAAAACGTTGTCGCAGACTACTTGTCGCGCTCACTAGCAACCAACAACGTTGACTCAATCACCTTTCACCTGCCTACACTAGCTCAGGCTCAGCAATTGGACACAGAGTTGAAGTCTCTACATGAGCACCCCAGTTCTCACATCAATATCATTTACCGCTAATCAGGTGTAGTCTGAAACTAGTATAGCAATTCTTAAGCCTTATATACCCAATTCCTTACGTAGAGTAGCTTTCAACTCCGAACATAGTCTCTCTCATCCTGGTATTCGTGCTACAAGACGAGCCGTTACCAAGAAATACTTCTGGCCATCAATCAATAAAGACTGCAATGAGTAGTCTCGATCATGCCTAGGTTACCAAGAGTTCAAATTTTCACGGCATACCGAATCTCCATTTGAAGATTTCAAGCTTCCAAATAATATATTATTGACCATATCCATATGGATATAGTGTCACCACTATCCCTATATCTTAACGATAGTCCGTAGATTCACGCGATGGCCTGAAGCCAGGGGTGGTGCTTTCATAGGTGTGAATGGTGCACTTTCACCGGGCGCAATTTAACGCGGGCGAAATTTCAGAAAGTTAGATTTAAAAAAAAAATCTTTGAAAAAATAAAAATAGCCTCAATAAAATCAAAAAAAATCTGCCAAGCGAGAGAAAAATCGCTCATTTATTCGTAGTCCGGGAAAATTAGCAAAAAAAACGGACGATAGGAGACAAAACTTCAAAATGGCTGAAAATTGGTACACAGATTCCTTGGACTTTTTAAGAAAACAATTTCGGAATCCAAAAAAAAAAAACATGGCCGCCGAAGATATCGCGTATTTCCCGAGTTTTCCATGTAACTCAAAAACCGATATTTTCGATTTTTTTTCGATCAGTCAATATGAAACGTTATTGCATACAAAAAGTCCTCGTGTCATTTTCTCGAAAACTTTACCGTTTCGAAGCTATTCAAGGTCAAAGTTTGCAAAAATCACTTTTTGGCCAAAAATCACTCAAAAACTGTTACAATTTTCGAAAATTGTATTTTGTAGGCAAAACATTTTTTTTCATCTACTTATACCAAATATTATTGCCTACAAAACACAATTTTCGAAAAATAAAAAGCAACCGTTTTTGCGTGATATTTTGGCTAAAGAGTGGTTTTTGCAAACTTTGACCTTGAATAACTTCGAAACGGTAAAGTTTTCGAAAGAGGACTTTTTGTAGGCAATAACTTTTCGTATTGACTGATCGAAAAAAATGTCGAGCCCTCTAACGGGGTTGTATGACCTATAGAAACCGAGTTACGCTGCTGTCGGTGCCGCTTTGTAAAATGCGGTTTCTTGCCCAGTTTCTTCGGTTTCCTAATTTTGGTCAATTCGGCAAGTCGTCCTTCTTTCATACCCTGGGCTTGGGACCATTTTTCCTGAGTTCAATATGTGAAAATGTATGGAAACTCTGGCATAAATTTAAGTTCAGTGCATCACTTTGCTCGAACTTGCCGGGTTATTACTGTCGAACAAATTAAACTAGCCAACTAACAGAAATTGGCTGTAATCATCAATTCCCTTTTGAAATTCGATGAAGAATCGCATGGGTTTTCGCAAGAGCCAACTTTTCCAAAAAACTCTAGAATTCTTTAGATTGTTGTTGTTGCTTTTAATATTAATTCTCCCTTCTGCCATTTCTTTTCTTGTGTACTCCTAGCAAAAGGAGACAAAAAACAACAACAACTACACATCTGTCAAAAAGTTTATTCAAAAATTCCATGAAAGAATTCAGAGGTTCAAAAATTCTGCCTGCTCCATCGTTCTTCTTCTCTGCCAACGACACCTTTCTGCGGATTTTTGTTAATTGGATTGGATGTTGACCCATCTGAAATCTTTTTTATGTTGTAAGCGTTATTATGGTGCAATGCTAAATTTTGCGTAAACTATGAAAACTATTTCTCCTATTCAGCAAGTGTTTGTGTCTTTTCCATTGGCCTCTACTGCCTTAAAAAAGAACATGTTATGGGGCGCAATATGTCATAGTGCACCGGGCGAAAAAAAAAACCAGTGCCGACCCTGCCTGAAGCATACCCGTAGAACATTAAGGCAATACATCCTCGGCAACCCGTTCAAAAGGACGCCTATGTGCCAGTAGCCCTGGAGAACGCCAAATACAACTTCATACGAGTCGACAGAGATCGAAAATCTTTCGAACCTCCATATGAGGGCCCATATGAAGTAATCAAATGATTACGAAAACACGATAGACGACCAAATTAGGCGAATGAAATGGATTTGGATTGGCCACACCCTGCGACGCCAAACAGGCCCTTGACTGGAATCCGACTGGAATACCTGGAACAACGTGGAGGAGAATCCTACTAGCAGAGGCCCCAACAACTGGGAGATCCTGGTCAGAGCTGAGAGCTGCAAAAGAGAGCCCGCTGGAGGGCAACTGTTTCCGCCCTATGTCCTCATGGATTAAATGAACATTAAGTAAGTAACTAACAGGGCTGCTAAATGTACATCAGCAGTGACCTTTCTCAGCCTTATTTTACGGTAGCGAAAATCGACGCCACTACCTTTCGATGTTAGCATTACTCCTTCACCATACCCATATAAAATGTTTCATCAGTTCAATTCATTAATGATTTCATGGAAATTACCCAGGGGCCTTATTCTCTATTACAATATTGTGAGAATTTCTCTCGAAACTGCCAAAATCGTATTCTCTATTACAAAACTGACTCGTAACTGTAACAATATTGTTAGAGTTTTACTCGAAAGCTAAGGGGTAATCGAGAAATTTATAACATTTTAGGTATGGGCGACACAATTGAAAGCTATTGCACTCATTTTCTTTTCTTTCGGGGACACTTCTACTAGAAAAAGCAATATTGTAATAGGGAATACCAAAGCATTTTAGTTTCGGATAACAGTTTCGAGTAAAAAGCATTTGAGTATTGTAATAGAGAATAGGGCCCCAGGCGTGGGTTAATCTGCTAAACACCAGCGGTTTGTTATCTACAATTGATTAAATACTGAAAAAGCCTGGCTTTGATCCAGACTGCAATCAGCAAAAATCACTGTCACACAACAGGTGAGTCCACCTACGTTGAAATCTGCATTACCCATTTTCCAGCAGCAAACACAGAGAGACACACGAAACCCCACAAAGAACAGAACTGAAATCACTAACGAAAATGTTGTTAAAATTTCTTTTTTTAACAAGCCACAAACATTTGTAAAATGCTTAAATAAAAGTAGTTTTTCATTAAACTAATTAAATGGTGATGGTTGTAATTACGGCCCTTTAGCATGCATAAAATGTGCTCACTACAAATTAAGTAGAAGCAAAAAAAAAACCCTGACGTGGAATCTAATCTTAAAGCAAAGCCGTCGGTTGGCTCCTTTAAGGGCAATTATTTTTCACTAACTTTTATGCGAAAACCTAGGGTGTAGTCTCGGCACGAGATGAGAGCACACAGGTAAGGAGCACACCGGAGAAGAGATAATAATTTCCGAGCTTACTTTCAAATTCATAGGAACTTTTCACTGGGGTAGAATATGCACTTTGCTTGAATTACCTGTGAACTGCTAGGAGCGTATCCATGGTACATAAAAAATCCCTTTTCCTGGATTACAACAAGCAGGAATCTGTTGGGGTGGAAACTGTACATCCACCGCATGAATGTATAGTAGCAAGGTACGAGAGGAGACCATGTAAAATGTACGAAGTGTCTTGGAGAGCTGGTCATGGACCATAACATGGCCAGTGGGCGTTGAAACTGTTCGAGTGTTTTCTTTTCTGTTTCCTTTTTTTTGCTGTGTAAAAGTTCGCATTACCAAAAGATATGGTCACAGATTTGTTCCTATTTCAAGGAGGAGGAGAATGCTCCACAAAAAACCACCCTCCTCCAGTAAGGACGGAATTAGGTGGCTGTCAGACGGCCTCTCTTCTAAAATTTATATAGTAAATAATTAAAAGTTTCGCTTAATTTCAAGAAACTGATGTTAATTAGAAAAGTCCTTCAAATTTATATTCAAGGAAAATTGAAAAACTTCCCTACAAGAAACCTGGGAAGGGTGTATAGATTCTTGGTAGTTTATAGTGCTTGGTAGTGTAATATCGTTCGCTATATAGCCAGGCAACAGCAGGCGCTAATAATTTGAGGGGAATTTATTTAGCGCAAAGTAGTAAACTGTTCCTGAACGATATTAATCGAAATTGTTACTGCCGCACTCATTATATGAACCACCTCCCCCCAATGCAACCCCCATGGTGAGCGCGGTGAATTGGCGCTGATGTAATACTGTTTCTGGGAATAAGGTGTTCTGTCGAACGCAGCCTATTTTCGTGGTAAAGCGTAGGAATCGAGCAGAAGCCATGCCATGGCGTTCTGTGTTGTCAAAGCAATATGTAGAAGCCGCTAAGCACATGTAAATACATAGCTCTCGATACCATCTATATCTAATTAGCGTAAATTTACAACATCATTATAACTTGTGAAGTTTGTTTTATGACACAGCGATACAAATTCTGCACCCCTACAGAGGAATATGGATTTTCGAGAGGTGATTTTGTGGCCAGATTAGGTAGCTAGTTACAGTGTTTCATATTAACGAAATTATGGATTGCATTGGGGGAGAAGGACAAGTTTTTTTTTTACTTTTTTTTGCAACAAGGTTCGCAAGCTTAGGTTGGGTATCAGTGAGATTTGGGTGCAGCGGCGTATTTAGCGATTAGTTGAAATATGGTGCGGTGGCAACTTGGATTCACTGTACAATAAGCAGCCTCATTGCCTTAAATGTGTAAAGCAGACCGCTTGCGCAGATCTAGTAGGTTGCCTAATGATTTGCCACTTTAGCCTGAACCAAATATGACGTGCCGTAGCGTAACTGTACGTACCCAAACGAGCAAACATATGGAAGTTCATTAAGTCAATTTAGGTCGGTTCCATATGAACACTCATGCTCACATACGAACATGTGGAACCGACCTAAATTGAAGGGCAGACTCGTTCTCAGCCAAACTCGTTCTCCTCGTTCTCAGCCCTTTCTGATCCTCCAGAGATGCTAATTTAGAGGGTAGTACTCGGCGACCAAGCCCAGCGGCCTTAACGAACGAACTGACAGTTTTTCTGGCCAGTTCGTTAGACTAGGCGTAGGCCTCCAGTGCACTTCATCATTATCCGTGTCCTTTTTTTTCACTAAACTGGTTGGTGACCCTGTTCGGGAATATCAATTTATTTCCGAGCATACAAAAAGATGCCGGATGAATGTAACTCAATGAACGATAAAATTCACCGCCTTATACCCTTTATACAACTTCTATTCTATTTTCTACCGCTAAAATTTTAGACGCTGCGCTGATGGGTTTTTGTTTTGGCTAATCCACCTTTCGATTGTAGGTGGAAATTAGACTTGCATTTGCCTATGTTGCAGTGTTTTTGTTGCGTCGTTGGGTGATTGCTGCGTGGATGATGCGGAATTGCTGCATGCCCGCTGCGTAATAATTGCTGAAAATCAATTATTAATTATGGAGGTCGAGTGACCTCTGTGTTTTGGATATATCGACTCAACATGTCAGTGGATCTGTAATGAGACAGGATGAAAAGGCCTCAACATAGTCTTTTCGAGATACTGAGTTAGCGTGTCAGTTCATCCTAAGAATGAGTGTGATAAAAAGACCTCAACACAGTCTTCAAATTTCAACACGACGTTTTTATATCTTGTAAGCTTAACACGCTTAGATCTCAAATGATCTCATTTGACATCGACTGTACGCCGCTATTTATTTTCCATTCGAGCAAGAAATTGGTCGCCAGCCGACAGGTACATAGGGGTACTAGCAAGCTGCTTTGTGCTTCGTGCCGGAACTGTGATACCTTCCTCGTGGGATGACTGGAAATAGACTGGCATGGCCATGTCTCCGCAGGTATGCTGGCTAATAGTAGTTGCCCGGAGAGAAGAACCACTCCAATCTAAAGTGAAACAGGATATGTCGATAGACGCATGAGCAAAGGGGGTGCTTGGTATCTAATATCCGAACTTTGCATTCCTGGCGTTCTCCAGTTTTAATTAGCCTTCCCACAGTATACCACCTCACTGTGTGTGACTTACTTTCCCGGATACTCGTGGGTCCATTTATGGAAATTAATAAAACAAATAACGAGCAGCTCCGACAGCATAAACCTCATCAATTGTGTCGATGGCCACATCTCAAGTGTCCATAGGGACGCAAGAGATAGCAATTACTTCAATAAGTGGAGCCATTGGGTATGTAACTTGGAAATCATCTGCCTCGACCAGTGGGGCTTTTGGGCACCCTGGTTCTGCAGACCGGTGGTCAATCGCTGAAATTGAGTCTTTAGACGCAGTCCGGTCATTTCCGGAGCTACAACCATTTCCCGAGGCTTGGAGAATATGAAGCTTGACAAACCCAGTCAAAGATGGAAGATAATTCAGTGGCTGGTGTCGCAGGACCAAACTACAAGGTCTCGATTGCGACCCTCTGTTTTCCAGACTGAAATACATGAGATTGCGACCTGCACTAGGCTCAACCTTGAGAAAGCGTCGGCATTAAAATATTTTTTAACAACCAAGCTGCCATCAAGGCATTCTCAACGTGGAAGTTTTCTTCCAAAATAGTTGCAGGGTGTTTTGACGTACTCCAGAGCCTGACCAGAACAAATTAGGGCTCTGCCGTGCTCCCGGACACTGAGGTATCGAGGGACCTGAGGCTGCAGACAGCCTCGCGAGGAAGTGATCTGAGACGTTGGTCCAGAGGAAGGGCATCTGCAGCATGTCATGGTGCACCTCCAAGTCCCTGATAGAGAGCGAACTATTGGGAATCATTCCTAGGTCTTAGACAGGCTAAAGATCTTATAATACCCTTTGCCTTAGGGGCACTATCACTTTAAACAGAGCGGACCTAAGGCTGCTGGTAGGTTATCTGACTGACCATGTAGGACTGCGGTAGCACCTCCACAACCTAGGACTGTCTCAAGAGACAGAATACCGACTCTGCATGGAAAGCGTCGATTCTTTGTGAATGTCTTCTTCTCAGACCAGACTTAGAAAAAGAACGTTTATCAGAGACTTTATGAGCCCTGCTCAAGTCCAGTCTTCGAAAATTAAAGTCCGGTCTTCTTCGTTCCGCTAGTGGGGTACGTACACAATAGACCTAACTAGGCCGCAGTATTCACCATGTGGGTTGCCCCTTCCTAGAAAAGAAAGAAATGGGATCTTTGGTTATATGTATGATTCGTGGTTCGTGTTTTCGGTAATCAGTTGTTCCTAACTGTCTGTCAATTAATCTTCACCGGGGTAAGTATAGCTTTCTTCTTTATGTTTATTTATTTAATAATTTCATTTAATTTAGCAATGCTGCGGGAAGGACTGGAAAGGATTTGATGGCTGAATTGGTTTTTCCCTCCTTTAGTGTTGGCAGGTATGTAGTTTGGTGTTTGAGGAGTACTTTATGTCAAGGCCAACTGAACCAGATAAATGAGAAAGCTTTGCAGAAAATGATTTAGAATATATTTTGGTCAAAGATTAGTTTTATGTATCATATTATATAAAATATAAAGATTATTATTTCAATATGTATAATCAAACGAACCTTAATTGTATAACATCCCTCGTTGAACTAACAGTTTGCCACTTAAAGTCAATATAATATTATTTCTACCCTTTAAAAAAAAATTTTATCTAATTTAAACACAATCCACAATATCACATTTCAAGGCCTCCGAAAGCCAAACATCGATAATACATGTTCGGCTGTACATCACTGATGCATAGACCATTTCCTATATTTGATCAGTGCTAATGATTACTCAAGAAAAATGCCAAAACATTTATTAAGTTTCGTTTTGAACAAATGGCGGAAATTAATTATGTTCGTTATTGATTAGTATGGAATCATCCCCAGGCTCCATCCAGCCTAGAGCTGCGATGCTGTGTGTGCGTGTATCTGAGGCAAATTAACCTTTTATTTTTGTGATAATTATCCCCATTCTGTAAAATAATTATTTAGCCCGGTATCCAATACGGAATACTACATCCGTTTACAAGTCGAAGCTGGGGAAAAAATAAAGGGAAATAAATTCTGACGAAAGTCACTCAGGTGCTTGAAATGAGTGACAGATCAATTTCCGCAATAATAGGAAACTTCTTAGAATAATTCCTCCGGCACTCCCTCCTGTACCACCGAACCGAATCCACAACACAAAAAAAAAATGATTTTCTGAAACCTCAATCACATTTTTATGTAATCATATACACATATAAATATGTCTGTCTGTATATAAAAATTTTGATTGTTCATTCTATAAATAGGGATGCGAAACCGAAAAAAAGAAGGAAATTTTTATTTGTGAGTCAATAATGACCAAAAAAGGGAACAAGAATGAAAAAAGGTATCCTTACGGTTTCCCTAAGTTGATGCTTTCTCAATGGCAGAAAAAAAAACTCACAAAAGGTAAACAACAAGCGAAGCAAAGGGTTATTGAGGCTAAGAAAAGTTCAGGACGAATAAAAGAAGGATCTACCCTTTTTCCACAATAAGTGGAACGAGAAAAGCAACGTGGAAAAATCATTTGTAGTAGACGGCTCCAAGATTAATTGCTTTGTGGGGTGAGAATTGCTTCGATTTTTTTTTTTTGAGATATTTCAACAGAGAGAAAGTTATTGGGAAAAAGGAAATTAAATAAATAAAGAAAGATGTTAAATAATCAGTATTTGTGAGGGCAATATTTAAGGGAACAAAATATGTCCTAGAAAAAGGATGAGAAATGTGGTTATTACCTGTAATAAATCCACGTGCCAGGGTTTTTTTTTCGTTTTGTGATGTCCTAAAAACGAAAATGGTTCAGGTTTTCTTTTTACAATGTTTTTGCTGGAGTTTAATTTCAATTTTATTAACTCTATATAATAGATTCACATTGATTTACTTGAATTTAGTATTAAGCTTAGTACTCAAGTCAAAGGTTTAATAGGAACCATCCTTTTGTACTACCAGTCCGTAATGCTGTCGGTCACACCATATTGCAATGTCTAGTAATGCAATGTAAGCTTAGTTCAAGAGCTGGAGAATGTTTAAGGTTACGAGGAATCAGGGCGGTATCGAAAAAGATGGCGTTAAACCCTGAGTTTGAACATCTGGATGCTGTAGCAGTTACGAAATACAGATTGCGAAAGGTAATTCCTCAGTCGAGTTTTTATACACATTTATGAAGAATTGCTTGTCTGTAACATTCGCGAACTGTGGACTGAAGACATAAACCAATGATTCAAGCGGGCTAATCTATTGTTTCGGAGCTAAGTTTGCCGTGGAAGTAACGAAAGTGAAAGTGATTTTGTTGAAACACTCGGTGTGATAGTTGTAATGCAATTTTCCCTAAGGTGAAAATGTTCTTTATCTAACAAAGTGGTTTTCGAGTCTGGCTCAAAATAAGGCCGTATTCGAGAAAGGTCGATGATGTTATAGCAAGGTCCGACACGGCTGAAGGAGGAAATCACTTAAGGGGACTCTTCACCGATATTTGGTTGAAAATCGATTTTTTGACGAAATTTTTTTTATTGCATATTCTGATAGAGTAGACTTTTCTGAATTATGTAGCCATTTCACATTTAAAAAAAAATGTTTATAACAATGTTTATAACATAGTGGAGCGATTGAGGTTTTAGCAACTGCGGCGGAAAAAATGTGTGCGTCATACTTTGAACGTGATTATTTCAACAAAGTTTTTTTCATTTCTTTTTAACTTCTCCGAGCTCCTCGTTCCACAATTTTCAACCGATTAAAATTTTATAAAGTGGAAAATGTTCGAAATTTATAACTGAATAATTCTGTCAGACAGAATTTTGAAATTTTAAAAATTCATAAAGTTATAAACAAAAATGTAATAAAAAACCGAAAAAATCGAGATTTTCGGCTGTTTTTCGACATCGCCAGACATATTTGTGGATTGTAAATAAACAAAAAAATATATCAAAATTCTGTCTGACAGTTATGTTTATTATTAATTACTGAACATTTTGGCACCAACAAAAATAAAATCGATTCAAAATTCGCGGAGCTCGCGGAAAATACCCCCTTTCTCGGATGTGTATTAACAAAAATGGTGCTTAAAATTTTATTTTTCAACAATTGATTGTGCTTTTGTTTTTTACTCGATAACAACTATTCGGGCACAAAATTTCATCTAAATCGGTCTAGCGGTTCAGATTTTAGCCATTTCAGTGAAGAGTCCCCTTAACAAAGCACAGCGCAGCAAATATAAAGCTCAAGATCGAACAAAGGTTTTCTTTCTTTGAAAGCTTTACGTTGCCACTTCAAAGCTTAAAGCTTCCTAGAGTTTTCCCAGGTGGCTATAAAATAAGCCGAGCCACCACTGCCGTGCAAAGGAGAAAAGACCTAAGTGCAAAAAGCTCGATTTGAGTAAAACGCGTTTCAAGTGTTTTTTTGTTACTTTTTGTAAAATAAGAAAATGAAAATGAAGTTTATTCAAATTATCTAAACTTAGATAATTTGAATAAACTTCATTTGCATTTTCTTATTTTACGGAAAGTAACAAAAAAACAACTTGAAACGCGTTTTACTCGAATCGAGCTTTTTGCACTTAGGTCTTTTCTCCTTTGCACGGCAGACCAGTCTAAATTCATTTCTTTCATGGAATCGTTTCGGAGAAGTCATCTTCTCCGGTCCTAACCGTGTCGAGGTGTATGATCTGACAAGATTCCTGACCGTGTCGATGTGTAAGACCCGACAGTATTCCTCAATCATGCCAAGGTGTAAGACCCGGCAATATTTTCGACAATAGCTCCTGAAATGAATATTGCCTAAACAGTGTCGAAGTGAGGATCCGACCATACTCCTAGCAATAAATCGAGGTGTAGACTCGCCCATAAACCGACAATATACCCAAAAGAGAAACCCTGGTATATACAACCCGACGGAACGAGAAAGCTGACTAACTAGCCAAGCAAGGAGTCTCTCTCCGGAGCTCGGAGACCGAGTTGGTTAGCAGCGCAATTGGTGGAGCCAAAAAAGGTATTTTGACTACCACCTGCTGCTAACCAATCGAAATTGGAGAGCACTGAAAACCTGCACTATCTCTAGGGCGACTTGGCCGGCTTATGTCAAAGAAAAACAATGGTCCTCTTTAACAGACCAAGACGAGATATTGCCAGAATCACGGCAATCATCACGGGACATTGACACATAGGAGACCATGCTGCCAATTTGGGCATTCCGTTCGAAGTCTGTTGTCGTGGCTGTGGGGAAGCTAACGAGAGAGACATACTTGTTCACGTCCTGTGTAAGCGCCTGGCTTTAGTTACATCCGGGTAGCGCACTGTAGGCAGTTACGTTTTGGAATACTTAAAAGAGAACTCCAGAATGGAGATCAGATCAAGCTTATTAAATTCCAGAGGATGGCTCTAAGCAGCCGCCACACTCGAGCAACCAACCACTCCAAAATTAGGATACACGAGTTGTTGCAACAGAACGCCCCACCAAGTGCAAATTGGGCCTCCGGTCGCACTTGAGGCAACACTTCACCTACCTACCTATAGTCTTTCACATAAAAGAAGGCATGCATGCAGCCGCCACAGGCACGAAAATCTAAAAATTCATCTGCTAGAAGTATGCACGCTCCGCTCCCGATACAGGCATGAACATTTATAAATGCATCCGCATCGGCATAGGCCATTCCAAACTCAAGTGTGATTTACCAAGCAGCCCCCCAATTGAGTGTTAACTACCTCCAATGCGGCTGCACCTACGCCATCGAGCGAGAGCCGATCTGCTTAGTATGCTATTGGCACAAAATTTGAAATAATTCACCTATAATGGTTAATTTGTATTCGTATAATGAGACAAAGTAAAGCTGGGCGACAAAGTAGAAAACATATGCCAGAAAATCAATACAGTAAGGCAGGGCGTATGTGAACTGTTGCACACACAGACTCGAGTATCTTCGCCTCTTGAACCCGTCTTCCCATTTCCAGGGTACTCGAAAAATCTGACTATTTTCAATGTTCAAATGAAACTAATACCCTGCCATGTAAATTTTTTTGGTTAAGGCGCGCTTAAAGAACAAGAACTTCAAAAATTGAGGCCCCAGTACAATTTATCATCGTGCAAGGGGCAAATGTACTGCCTCGTGTAATTTCGGCTCAACTCTAAAAGGCTATGACTTTTTCGCCCTACTAATGAAAGAATAGAATGGTTGGCCACAATGAATATAGGGTTATGTGCAGTCATACTTGTATCAGAATCTAAGGGGCCATCTTTGAAGACGGGTCTCTAAATTACTGCCTAGTACTTTAGGTCACATTGTCCTCTTACCAAATGATGAATCAAATCTTCGTCATACTTCATCCCTTGTTTACTGATTGATCCTGTTAGCGAACTACAAAATTATTCTTCACAAAAGTGCGAAAGCATCCATTGCACCAGACTACAATGCAGAAAGCTATTCAAAATCACTTCTTTGCACTTAGTCGATGCCTGAACATTACCTCAACCAAATTCCCACAGAAGTTTCTCAAGTAGAAAACCATCAACAAAACACTCGAAGCCAAATAAAGTAAAGGATGTCAAACTCTTGCAAAAACAGGGAAGACAGAAAAATTGTTTTGTATTTTGCAATTATTTTTGAAAGCCCTCAACTAACTCGGCGGAACTTATCGAAGGGCTTCTACAGCGGAAGACAGCCTAATAAAAGTTCCATTCATAGTTTTGAAATTAATTAGAGTCCGAAGAGCTACTTTATAACTCGGAAGACTTAATTGTACCACAGCCAATACTCTTAGAGTTTTATATCATCGGAGGAACCACCCAATTAAGGCTTTGGCAAACAGAAGCGCCGCTCTCGACTATTTTACGGCATTTCTTTTCTTCGCCCCAGCAGCGACGACGTCAGGTACAATCGATGGCTTCGCTTCGGCTTTATTAGCTTAAGAGCAGAGCACTTCCGTTTTATTTTCTAAATCAAATTTGTCTTGTAAACTCATCTTAATGATTAAGGTGCACACTGCTGCATCCTGTTCCTATCCGAGGTGCAGGACTGTCCAATGATGGAGCATTTCGCTCTCCACCTTCAGTCTTCAGCTTTCGGGATTACAATAGGAACGGTGTGTCCCAGCAGCTGCAGCTAGACAACTCTTGTACTACACACATCTACACAATCAATGCCACAGAGAAAATCGATAACTTTGAGGAAATCTTAGTGCTTCAAGAATCTAGCAAATTTAATTTTCTTAAGTATTCTTTTTACAGATCGACGAATTTAATTAAAAACTTTAACTAAACTCTGTTTTCCAGGTCAAATGACAGCCATGCGCCATGGATGTTAACTGGAGCTCTCCGAGTAACAATTTATCGACCCGATGGCATTTTCTGTGTGAAATTTTTATCCTTTCTGCCAAGTTCACAGCCACTTCTGCTTATTTCCCGAGGATCCTTCTGTGTTCCTTGATGCAGTTTTTAGTGCACCACAAGCTCGACAAGAATATCACTTAATCATTTTCATTAAATTAAGCCGGGGCTAGTCGTTGCATTTTCAATTTAGCTGCTGTGTGCCAACATGACCAGGAGGAGGATCTCGTATATGGAATGGATTTACACGTGCTAAATCTCACTTTAGAAGTCCTTTTTGCTGGTGGAATGTGGATGGATTGCAGTTTTTGTGGATCTTAGGAAAATAATGGTGGAATGAGTTCTGTTTATTGGGTATTGTGAATGGTGCTTTGCAATACTTCGCAATACTCGAGCTTTGTCCATTGAAAAGTGACTACTTCAAACACCAGAGTGGCCACTAAGCGAAATAATATCACATGGCCCAAGCCTTATAATTTTGGCAACAAACTTAGGACCCATCCGATAGTAGCCTTTGTGTTATCTAAGGACATTTCGTGTGCCTGTAGTCGATATAGGCTTACTGTCTTACCTCTGGATATATAAATAGATGCATCGAATTCACTCAATTTTTACAGTACCATGCATCGAATCAATCTGATGTTTTGATAATCTATTAATTTATTTGATGCATTGATGTATTTTCATAAAACATCGAATATATTATAAACTAGAATAAACTTCCGTTTACATTAACTATTTTTGTTTTGTTAGGGCTAATTAAATAGAGACTACCGGTTTTTAATGAGAAGTCACAGATCAAATTGAACCTACGCGTAGCCATGCAATATACCTATCTAAATTTACGTCCAACAGAAGGAATGTTGTAATAGAGGGTTACATCAATGGGAGTAGAGCACTACCAATGCTTTCTGCGTCAGAACTATCAATTCTTCATTCGGTTTTACAACTTATGTGACCGCTTGAGTGTCACGTAAGTGTCAGATGAATTGTATTGTACTAGCAGCAAGGTAATTGTATTCTATAATCCATTGACTGGTTTTAAAAGTTTAGCCTTTTAGACTCGAAGATTCTCTTGTTAAATAAGTGCAGTAGGCCTCGGTAGTCTGGCTATCATTCCAGAGGTCCCAGGTTCGAATCCTGGCCAGCTCCGCGGTCTGTGAACTAGAAATATCGCGGGTAGATTGTGGCAGTTCCTTCCTTCCCCACTAGAGCTGCTGTTCGACATTGCACTCTATACAAAGAAAATAGATTCCCCCCCTCCTGAGTTTTGTTTATCTATCCAAGACCAATCCACAGCCAGGCGTTTAGACATTTTCACTGATACACCCTGTATATTTTTTAACTTTTCTAAACTGTAACGATAACTATTGCAACCAAGCTGAGTTAGCTGGGCTCGGTAAAAAAAGGCACGGCAAAACGGATCACAATTGGGTACTAGTGATGAGAAAAAATGGTATAGGTCTTGCAGGCTTGCCTTGGCCTTGAACATTTAGCAAGACCAAGACTTAGCCATGCTTACAAGCAGGGCCGGCGTTTAGCATTTTTGCGCCCGGTGCAGTATGCCATATTGTGCCCTCATAAGCGGTTCATTTTTTGGTCGCAGTGAAGTACAATGGAAAAAGGCAAAAGGAAAAAGGAAATTGCACCCGGTGCAAATGCTCCAATTGCACCGCCCCTACCTTTACCAGCGATCTTGCCTTTGCGCTGAGTTCTCTTGCGCTTTAACTTCACAAAACTTTCTTGTAAATGCTGCTGAATGCTCCGGGATGTTTTTCGGTATTAGCTGCACTTCCCTAGCTATGTCTAGTACAATCCTGGGCTCCCAAAATCTATAGTACTATATACTGGAATCTCCATAATAGAGATCCCTATGTGGTTCCCCAAGCCTTCATATTTCAAGGGATAATAGGTGATTACGGCACTGCATGTATTAGTTTCTACTGTAGAATCTTGCATAGAAAAAACAGTCCACCATAAAACCCTTCCGGAACTTAGAAGGCGAGATCAACAGTTTCAGATTTGAGGCGACCCATGTGTTTCTCGCCAAAAATCTAAATTTCTGAAATTGCGCCCGGTGCAAGTGCACCATTTGCACCTATGAAAGCGTCGTATCTGCCCGCAACTCCAAGGCCCAGATTATATCAGTTTTGTCTTGTTCTTGAGTTGGCTCATCACTAGTTTAAACTATAAAATTTTGTGGTGTGGATGGGGCGTAAATTTTGCCTAAACTGTTCGTTGTATGAAAAAAGTGAACGAAATCGCGATATTTTCCCTTGAATAACTTTGCCTTGGTGATATCGTTCTCGAAGCAGCAGCGGCCCTTTTCAGGATCATTTAATAGTGTCGTCTTATAATGTTGACAAAGCCAAATTGTGAATTCTTGGGCTGCATTTTTGCAAATGAAAATTTTTAGAACTTTTTTGAGAAAAAAAAGTTGAGTTCGCTATAGGGTAAGCTCTGCCTAGGGTGCCAATTATCTGGGAACGTCAAAAACCACGCGCACGAAACGTATTCTGAATGGGTTTGTCTAGATGTCTGTTGTAGTACAAACTTTTCAGATAGGTGGTGCTCAACCTCGAATTTTAAAAAAAGCTATAGGTAACTCCAAATTTTTTTATGTTCCCAAAATCATGTTTTGATGATTTGTTCTTTGTTTTAGTATACTCTTTTCTTATCCCAGACTATGCCCAAATAACTTATTTTATTAAAAGGTGTTGCAACGCATGTGGGTTTTTGCTAGTGGAGTGGAGTTTTTTTCTTTTGCGCAGAATACAAAAATTCAAGATGTTGGCATTGTTTAAGCTGTAACTGAATATATTTAAGAGAGTTTCCATCCATTTAAGGTAAAATTAGAACCCTCTAGCTGGTTAGATAGATCTAACCATCGTTAGATTACCGGGCTTATGTAAAAGAGAAATGAGCGTGTTGAGAAAACGTAGCCTTGACTGATGGAGTATCAACCTTAATTCAACTCAACTTTAATTCTACTACGATCAACAACATCATTCTATCAATAAATTAATTTCAAGTATGTATTATCCAAAAGCCAAATTTTTGCTCAATAAAGACCCCATTCATTTCCTTCTCTCTTGCTGATTTCTATAAAAATTCTTATTTTGGTGCACTGTGTTCATGCACATGCACATTACTGAAATATTAAAATTTTTAAAATAGCTCAAAAACATAATGATAAAAAAAACCAAAAAATTCTTACTGTCTGATTTAAGAGCGATTACTATTTAAAATTGCCAAACACAAACGGCATAGAACAATACCAGAGTATTTGATGTATAACAAAACAATTTGGGGCAGGAAAAAACTCTAACGCTCGGGGGTGGACACAAATATTTGCGTATTTATGTGGGATTTATTTACTAAGAGCATACAGTATAGGGGTGGACTTACTTTTTGTAGTTTTTTATGTGGACCAAGTTTTTATTTGCAATTTGTTTTACTGCCAAATTATTTAAAAATTGTTGAAAGAGCAACGATTATTTTTGGGGTAGAGAATCCTTTCGGAGGATGTAGTCAAAATATAATTTTTATTTGCAGAAACAAAATGAATAATTAAAAACAAGAAACAAAATAAGTAAATAATAAAAATGCTTAGCAAATATTAAAATTGTTTTGAAATTGCACCAATGGATTTTTGTAATATTTACACACGGGATTTTTTTCTTTCTTTATTCTGCTTTCCAATTGGATTCTTGTCAAACTTCGACAAAAACTAGTTTGCTTGGATGCTAGTCTGTAGCGCCATTGGATGGATGGATGGTCATCTAGTTTGGTATCATCGACTTTTAGCATTTTGATCTGTGATATATTTCCAGGTGAAGTTTTGTCTACCTCATTGGGGCTTCTTATGGAGCAGTAGTAGAGCTATGTGACTACTGGCACAGTGACGTCATCGGTTGTTGTCTTGTGTGTGGATGTGGTCTTGGGTGTTTAGTGAGCGCCGCCTTTGTAATATTGGGTGAACTTTGCTGAGTCTTGGATGAGCTTGAGCAATTAGATTAAATATGTGCCTCGGATGTGCCTTCGCGCTGGATGAACTTGCTGCTCCTTAGCTGAACTTGGCTTAAACTTCGCTATTTGTCTGGGTATTATGCCCCTGTGAGGTGAGGGATCGAATAAGGGAGGTGATAACAGAAAGCAAATACAAAAATCTGTGGCCTCGATAATATTCTTCTATCTTCTTTTTGTTTACGCTCTTTTAATCCCTCGCGGGACACAGGACGGAAACAGTTGCCCTCAAGCGGACTCTGTTTTGCGCGACAGCTCTTAGCTTCGACCAGGATCTCTCAGTTGTTGCGGCTTCTGGTAGTAGGGTCCACGTTGTTCTAGGTCTTCCGACTCGATGGGAACCTTGGGGATTCCATTCAAGGGCCCGTTTAACTAGATTTTCGTTTTCGCGTCGCAATGTATGGCCAACCCAATTCCATTTCCTTCTTCTGATTTGGTCGACGATCCTTTCTTGGCCGGCACGGCGCCAAAGTTCTTCGTTTGAAATTCTATCTTACCAGCGGATTTTTAGGATACGAGAAGACAGGCATCTGTTGATGAAGACTTGTAGGCGCCCTGTGATGAATTGGGTGACTTTCCATGTTTCGCAACCATACAAAAGAACTGCCTTAACGTTAGAACTGAACAGCTGCAGTTTGGTGTTAGTTGAGATCTGTGTTGATCTCCATATGCGGGACAGGCATGCATATGCGCCTCGTGCTTTATTTATACTGGAACTTACATCTTCTTCTGCACTACCATTTTCGGTAATAATACTACCGAGGTAGCAGAATTTATTTACCAGTTCCACGTCACGGTTATTCATTTCTTTGTTTTAGTCGGATTTAGCCTTAAGCCTACTGGACTACTTTCTGTTGCCAAATTGCTTAACATGTTTTTCAGGTCCTGATGTCTGTGGGCCAGAAAAATCTCACGTGGGATTAGGAGGGGGGGGGGGGAGTGGGTCGAGCCAAATCTCACGAGATCTCACCAAGGGGGGAGGGTCGGAAAATCGCCATGAATCGCCTCACGCAATTTATGGATGCCATCAAAGCTTAATATACAATTAAACAATTTATCGAAGCTAGAGGTTGAACGAGATATTTTCAGGAATTAGAAATGCAGACGTTTCTTAGCTAAAATATCTGCCGCAAATTCAAAGAAAGTCAGTGTCATTTGCAAAGAATATCTCCTTGTAATAAAAGGGTACATATTCATGGCATTTACAAAACACCAAAGCATTCATGGAAAAATCTTTTGATGAAGAGTAACGAACTCGAATTTCTAGTATTTATAATAACCTCAGAAGCAGCGAATGGGCACCAAGGTTAAAGGTAGTCAAAACATTGCACACATCAAAGAAATTTCTTTTTTTCGACCTAAAATTAATTAGTAGGTATATATTTTGGTATAATTAATTTTTACATAAAGTTAATTAATTTGATGTGTCATTTCTATTAGGACAGCAGAGTAATTTTATTGTCAATATTAGGCATTCAAAACGTCCCATCCTCGTGGTAGTAATAATAATTCTTTTTTAAGGCCTGAAGGTCGTTCTTTTTGGGTAAAATTTTACCTTTACAGAATTCTTTAATTATCTAAAAATAAAAATCCTTCCCGAAATAAGAATTGTTTATCTTAATTTATAAAATTTTCTATTGTGTGTAATTTTGCAGGTTTTTCCTATTGAAGCACTTCTACAGAAGCTATTTATATCCTTTCAAGGACAAATAGCAATTTTTTAAACAAAAACGATCCCTAATCAATTATGAGTTTAACTTTGTTTTTCCTAAGCTCCTGTCTGTTGCAAGAGATTTTCTTCGGTGACCGAGAATGGACATTAATTTATCTTCATTAGACAATTCCCCCGGGGGGCAGGAGGCGAAGCGATGTTCAATTCATTATTTTTGAAGAGTTTAAGTCTTTCACGAAGATTTTGTTTTTAATATATTTATAAATAAAAAAAATTCACAATTTTTTCCTCTTTAAGAAGTTTCGGCTTTAAGGTAGGGAAATATTAAATATCATACGACAAAAAATGAGCTCTGATAGAGATACAGAGGGAGGAGGTCTCGGGCCAGGAACAGAGCCCAACATCTTTTAATCATTCAATCAATAAATTAATTAATCAGCAACATGATGGCAGAATTTTCTCCAAATATTTTCACTTTTCGTATACATTTTATTAGCAAATATCAATTCGGGGCCATTTTCCGCCCCTAGATTGGGTGATTGTCAGCTGCTGGTGTTGGGCCAACAAATGGGGAAAAACTTCCTTTTTATTTACATGTTGTACAAAATATTTTCCTCAATAAAAACAAGTATCCATAAAGGAAGGGCCTTTGGCAGTATTAGTGTGTACCATGCATATATACCCTACTGTGTTGTCTGGCTGCAGAAGGAGCACTCCTTGTCCTTACTTCTTCCTCCAAAGGCGAACCATAAGGAGCATGGGATCGACTACCCATTCCGCTTTTTCCACACAGTATCATCATATATGATTGCCGTAAGCATACTATGGCATGGATATACATACATACATATATCTGCCTTTGCCAGGCTCTTCATAAAATCACAAGAGGCCAAAATGTAATACAATCAGATACGTAGTCGACTGCTTTAAGGCAGCGTTATGACAACTTCCTAAGTAGTCTATGATAAAGCCTCAGCCTTGTCGTCTTCTTAATTATTTATCTTAACGACAACAGCGTACTGCTCTGCTTGATCTGCTTAATTCTCTGGAGGGGCATCTCGGGGATCTTGAAGCCATTTCAATTATTAATGGGGACCTGCACCTCCTCTCGTTCTGGCCCCACGTTATTTCTCAATTTAATCCTTAATGACACAGGACTACTATATGCAAAACTAATATAATAACGGTTGTGAGTGTGCGGAAAAAGAAACATTCGTCGCAATTGCCACTATGTTGCTCCCGGGCGACATCTAGTTACTGTAAGACTCAAACTTGTTTAATGTGAATGCGATCCTGGATCCTTCTTTTACTAATTGAATGCACGAAGTTAGCAAATGTGCCAAGTAGAACACATGCCGTAGAGAACTTAATTTGATTGTTCGCTAATTGACACGAAAATTAATTTGAAATGTTCGAGGCTGTCTGCGGTTTAGGTTCGTTCGGTTGCTTTAAGTAAGGAAAGACATTCTAAGCCCGATTTGTCGATTTTTTTTATTATTTTCTTCTTTGAATATTTCTTGTTAAACTTTCGGGAGAATTTGATCAATTTGTTTCAATTAAACCTTTTGAAAGGCGTGCAGTTCACAGCAGGTTTTGGATGTTCTTTCGATGGATAATACAATCAAAGGGTGTTGGATTTGTACTTAATCACATCAATTTTCTATCTCAACTAATTCAAGTTCTAAGAAAACTGTCTGACATCTTCAATCACTCAACTGGCTTCTTCGATTCTTTGAAGTTTCTAACTGAGATAAATTTCTATTAAATAGATTAATACTCTGTTTGAGACGCTCTCTCACCAGGAAATCCTTTTTGTCTTTAGCCCTACTGCTGCGTCGTCTGGTCATAAGTTCACGGCGCGAAACGAGGAGGGTGGTTGAATTGCCGAATTGACCAGAATCGGGGAACCGTAGAATGGATACACGAACTAACTATTCACGAAATAATGCTACTGCATCCGGGGCAGTCGACGCACCAACACTGAGCACCAGGGATGCTGGTGAGAAGTGAGTTACTGGCCGAACACCCAAATTAGTCACACCAAAAATGGAAATTCAATTCGAAGAGTGGAATGTACGAACTGGACATCACGTCGGACAAAAGTAAATCAAAATAATGGAATTATTGAAATTAAAATACCAGTTGCTGCGCTGTCGGAACTACAACTTACCGGATCCTGGACATGGACGATCATCTTCCCAAAAAACCAAGAACCGAGGACGCTTTACCACCCGGTGGTGAGAGACGGGAGGCCGGCGTCGGGCTTATGGTCGATCGACGGGCAGCCAGCAGCGTTATCGTATTCCAACCGATATCTGAGCGTTTGGCGGTTATGACCTTCGGTGAAACGATCAAGACCTATATCATATCCGTTTATGCGCCAACCGAGACCAACACGGACGCGAACAAGGACGAATTTTACGATCAGCTCCAACATACGCTGCATATAATACCTCAAACCGAATTAATAATTCTCGCGCGGGACTTCAATGGACATTCAGGAGCAGATCGAACCGGCTGAGAAGGAACGATGGGCAAATTCACACACGGGGTAATAAACGGCTTACGCCTGTTTTCATTTGCAGTGTCAAACAACTTGATCGTTGGCAACAGCATTTTCCGCCATCCACTCAAATACCAACTCACCTGGCGAAATCCATCTGGCAAAGACTCGGCGGTGTTAGACTACGTTTTGATCAACGATTCCGATCGACGCTCAAAGACGTACGTGCAATGCGTGGGCTCAATTGCGGATCGAACCATTTTATTGTTCGAGCAAAATTACAAATGCGATTACAAAGAGCGAAGAAAACGGAGCCACCACCAGCCAAGAAGAATTGGGCGTGCCTTCGGGACTCCCATCGGGCGAGAGTTTCAAATGGCATTATCCAACAAATTCGCAGAGCTCGCACGACGATATCGATGTAGAAGACAGGCAATTGCCGGAGTCTATTGTGAAGTGTGGAATGGAGTTGTGTCCACCTATCCGTTAACGGACGCAGCCACGGATGTCGGACAGCTGTCTGCACCTCGTCGATCAGCATAAACGAGTGAAACAAGTCGACTTTGAGCAATACCGACAATTGAACAAAGAAGTTCGACAGAAAATGAAATCGAAACGAGAAGCGTACTAGAATAACCTTGCGGCCGACGTTGCGACGATCCTTGTCCCAATTTTGAAAAAGGGCGACAGTGGGCAATGCAAGAATTATCGCGGTATTAGCCTCCTTTCGATAGTCGAAGTATTTACGAAAATCAAATATCAAATATTCGCACTCCGTCAGCTAACGGAAGAAAGAATTCGTTCGTTCAAGAGTCTTTGAAACCGAGCACGTGCCATTGAAAATCATCCAACTTCTCCAAGCGTCGTACGATGGCTGAACCAGCAGCGTTCGTATGCGAAGCGACTTATCCGAGGAGTTCTCGATTGAAACGAGTATCCGACAAGGAGACGTCGCACAGTGGGGGAAAAGACCGAAATCGTGGCCAAAACCTCAAATGACTTTTGATGGGAATACAAATTGGTATACAGGGGTTTTGAAGGTCGCTGATTACGAATCCGAAAGCCAAATTATTGTAAACAAAATGGCCGATCCAATATGGCGGACATGGATGTTAAAAAGGTGTCAGACCTTGACAAAAATTGGTATCTGCGGATTTTCAAGGTCGCTGATTACGAATCCGAAATCCAAATTATTTAAAAAAAATGGCACATCACATAGTTCACATCGATTTATAGGTGCATCATAAAATGCACTAAAAATGCACTAAAATTTACCTTACTTTTGCCTCCCACGGCCTCAAAAAAAATCGTAGGGGGCTCTATGACCCCTTAAAATTTGCGTAACAGTCCCTACTATTAGGAAAAAATACCAGAAAAATCCCACCTTGCCTCTAAGGGGGCCAGGGAGCTCCCCAAAAGGCTAAAAAACAAGAAAACGCGCTATGTGAAAAAAATACCTCACATCAAGGCTAGGCAAAATTAGGAGCTGATTTTTGCACAATGAGTTCATAATAGTTTATACTTCAAGCTCATCGCAGAATGAACGCGGGATTCAGCGGGATTTGGTACTTTTGGTATACATATCATCAGCTTTATTTCAAAAGAGTAGTCACTTTTTCGATGTATAATTATATGTAATAAACAAACAGAGCAACGTTTTTTTTTGGAAAAGTAAAATAATCGTAATATTCTACATACCTCCAGGAACCGCATCCATTTTTTCGACTTTCTTTTTTGATGAAAACTTTCAAGTTATACAAATGTAAACTTTTCACTGCGATCCGTTCACGCGCGCGTCGTCGAAAATCTGTCGTCGGAGGTCAACTTGAGACTGAAATATTTCGACAACCACAAGTAGCAGGGGGCTCGGCCTAACGGTTTTGTGTAGAAAGGTCAGTCCCTAAACGATCCCTACCAACCATAGGCTTCAAATCAAAAGTTCATAATTCGACTTTTGGCCAGGATTTCGGTCTTTTCCCCCACTGTGCGTCGCTTCGCTACTTTTCTTCAACGTCGTGATCGACGCGATTATGCGTAAAGCATTCGATGGACGACGCGGAATTCGATACGACGATAACAATTTCCTAACCAACTTATTGTTCGCCGACACGGAGCCGATGCAACGGACATCTTATTCATTTCACGCATCACCCAGCCATACGGGTTAAAAATCAATGCAGAAAAGGCCAAAGTGCTCACGACGGACGGATCGAGGGCCAGTGTTCACTTTGATGGAACCCAAATCGAACAAGCAGGGGCGGCGCTTTCATAGGTGCGAATGGTGCACTTGCACCGGGCGCAATTTGTCGGGGGCGCAATTTCAGAAATTAAGATTTTAAAAAAATTTAAACTTTGAAAGAAAAAACAATAATTGTAAAGTATTCTCACGGGTTCAAGAAATTACACAAATTTACCCAATTTCTGTCCCTGCTGTACTCCTCGTGCAGGAAGTTTGCAAAGATTCGGGATTCAAGAAATTCTTCAAAAAATCTCCCAAGTGAGAGCAGTGGCTTCACCGGCTGGCATATTCAGTTTATGATTGGAATTGTTGTTGTTTTTTCGCTAGAAGGTAGAAATGCAAAGGCTCACTGGAATGATATTCCAGCGAGCTTTTACGTTCAAGCTCAATTTCATGTTCTGTTGGGCGAACTTAGGCTTTATTTTTCCTGAGTTCAATATGTGAAAATGTATGGGAACTCAGGCAAAAATTTAAGTTCAGTACACCAATTTGCTCGAATTTGCTCAGTTTAGCAGGTGAAGCCGGGGTTTACCTTGTAACAAATTAATATGGCCAGTTTCACACGGGCCAGCCAACAAAAATTGGCTGTAATCGTCAATTCCCTTTTGAAACTCGATGAAGAAACTCGCATGAGTTTTCACAACAGCCAACTTTTCCAACAAACTATAGGTTTGAATGCTTTAGCTTGTTGTTGTTGCTTTAATTCTTCCTTCTGGCATACTTTATTTTTCCTAGCAAAAGGGAGACAAAATACAAAAACTATACAGCTGTCAAAAAACTGGCCGCCCCATCGGTTCCGCCTAGCCTCTTCTCCTGAAACGACGTTTTCAGCAGATTTTTGTAGGTTGGATGTTTACCAATGTGAAACTTCCTATTCAGCGAATGTTTGTGTCTTTTCCATTGTCCTTAATTGCGAACAACTTATGGGGCGCAATAGTGCACCGGGCGCAAAAAACACAAGCGTCGGCCCTGCGAACAAGTTCCGATGTTCAAATAGTATAGTTTAAATAGTATAAATAAATATTTGGGATTATTGCTTGAGGAAAAAAGAAGTGGCATCGACGGCCGACGTTCACAGTCGCATAGGCCAAGCAACAGGAACAGTCGCCTCGCTCAAGTGGAGCATTTGGAAACGAACAATTATCGCCATCAAAACAAAAGTACGCCTTTACCGAACGTTGGTCCTTCTGATTCTTCTTTACGGATCTAAAACGGGGACACTGATCAAACCGGACGTTAAGAAGCTTGATGTCTTCCAAATGCGATGATTGAGGCAGATCCTCGGTGTGTTACTCCGCGATCGCCATCAAAACGAGACAGTTAGACAAAAATGCGATCATCAGACACTGATCGAAGAAGAAATGCAAAAACGCTGACTATAGTGGTTTAGACAGGTTTGCCGAATTGGTGATAACCGCTTGCCACGTAAGCTTCCTTGCGAGTCCGTTACGCAGGCTGGAGACTCCAGCGATTGGCTAAAGAATATCGAGGGAGACCTAAAGAATCAACGACGAGAGTGATCTAAAGTTTCAGAACTTCAGTTCTCATATTTCATAAAATGGCTCGCTAATGATAAAACATAATTACTAAACTAAACCACATTGCTATAGGACCTGCTATAGTACATGTTATTAAAAATTTTACTACATTAGCATTCATATGAGGAAGTGCTTTAAAAAAATTCTAAAAATCATAAGAGCTAGTGAAGTGAACATAAAACTAATTAAAACACATTTCCAAAAAACTAGCTCGCATAATTTCGATGAATTAATAAAAGGTTTTCTATTTTTTGTTTATTTTACATTCCTGTATACGAAAGAATCCTCTTAGTAAATTATAAAAATGCTGTACGAGTACAAGTAGGTACTTTAGTTTTTCTAAAAAGTGAATTTTTTTTAAATTTCACAGTCGGCATTTGAATAAAACCAGCACCTGATTTGTATGAAAATTCTACTTAATACATATAATTGTAATCATAAAAAGTGTAATATGACTTTGGATTTGAAATTGGTGAAACTAAACCAGAGGTGGTAGCATGTAATTTGTTTCAATCGATTTCTTCATGGAAAAATTTGAGAAACACTTCTGGTATCAATTGTGGAATTGTATTCGACAGTGATTTTGTTGAAAAATTTTCACGCGGAAAAATTATTAAATAATTTTTCTAGGAAATTTCCTAACCTACAAATTTTATTTGGATAATTTTTCTGTGAAAGTGAGCATTTACGAAAAAATGGTTTTTGGTGACCTTTGAAACCACGTAAAATTGTGTCAATGTGGACTTTTGACATTTTATTTTGAGCGCTAATATCAAGTTCCATACTAAAATTCAGCTTTGCCGGAAGTTTCCGAAGTTGGGCCTTTTTTTGTCTAATTTCTCTGGACTATTTGATGACTCTTTTTACAAAAAGAAGTCTTTTCTTTTGTCTAACTAATTTTTTTTCGAGTCTGTTTATGTTAAAACATAATATTGCGAGCAAGGCAGCATGGAGTGCAACTACACACCCATCTATACAAAACCTGCTCAGCCACTTACAATTGGAGTTAATCAACATTACGCAAGTGAAGCCTCCAGACAAAATTATTGTTCGTTTTGATTTCTGAACTGGCGTGGTGGCAGTGGAAAAATGGATCTACAAAATTTAGAATTGCGGATTAATAACTGCGGGGCGGCGTTGAAGGCTTTATATTTTATTCCAAGCTGTACCCCACTAAGTACTTACTAATCACGTCCGATGCTGCTTGACCTCCGCAATCGGACGAGAGCTGGTCTATTGAATATGCTAAATTGTAACAGTTAGGACCTCCAGCATATTTGCCTGAATTATGAAGCAAGGCAACAACAAAATCTAAAGCTTTATGAATAAAATTAGAACTGCTAAAACTTCCGTATACGTAAGGCAGGTTTTGGGATTATCTCGTTTCATTTGCAAAGAAACCTTGAGGGGACTCAGTAGTCTAGTTAGTAAGGTGATTGGTTACCATCGCAAAGGTCCCGGGTTCGAATCCCGACAGCACCACGGTCCTTCGCATTTAACACTTTCCCCAGCTACATAACTTTTCTTCTTTTCTCTTCCTTCTTTACAATCCCTATTCCTCCTATCATAGCCTTCGCTAGCCCTCCCCCGCTCCACCAAATCGCATGTCATAGGTTGATGAGATTCAACTCGTTTTAGGAGGCATAACACTCCAGCGAGTTGTTTCTCGATGAACCGATGCCAGAGTCACGATAATAATGGTTGGGAATAGGTGGAATAAATATCGCGTCTTGGTTGTGGCAGTTCTTTACACTTCTCTCTCTCTTCACTATCTTCCGATTAGAGCTGCTGTTCACAACTGCACTCTATACGAAAGAAATGGATAGTTGATAGTATACGAAAAAAATTGATAAGATAGGGGCATGCTGTCCCTCATTTGCCACATGGGCCCCACAAGCTGCATGAGGCATGCCCCTTTAAATGCAAGTCAGCGTCTGCTGTACCATGTGTCGGGCGCCTGCATGGGCCTAAGACATTCCCTGCTCGTAGACCGATGTAAGATTTTCACCACTCAGTCATAAAGAAGCCGCATCTTGAAACTGAGTGGTGAACGCACATTTTAGACTCCTCGAGCTATCGTAGGAGTACAGCAGCCTTAGCAAAATGTTATCGTTTTTACCACAGCTACTGCCATCTGCTCAACTACCATCAGGAAGCACATAATCGACCCCATCCTGTTTCGTTTCGAGTTTTTTGCTAATCGTTGCGACATAACCTCAATGACTTTAGTAAGTACTGTACAGAAGATAATTCCTTAATTTAGTTTATCACTTGAAAAAAACTATCTGCATGAATATGTAACATTTCCGCAACATTCCCAATGACCTACCGCAACATCCTGTCAAACGACAGCCGCAACATAAACTTAATCAATTACCCAATCACATTTCTCTCGACCCTGCATCGACATATCGTAGAAGCATCTAAAATTTTACTAGCCTGGCCAAAAGAAATCCAGAATTCGCTAGTTCCAGGGGTCGTAAAATGAGCCATGCTCCTAGGCCCATGTGAATTGTTATCTTGAATGATTGCTAACAGCATCTGTACATCTCCAAATCCCGATAATAGCCCGAGCTACATGATTTCCAGTTTAAGCAATAAAATATGTTGCCCAAAAGATAAATGGCAGAACTCATATTGTACATGACCAAAGTTTTCGGAAGCCTTATGTTAGCACAACAAGACCCCGAAGCCATTTGTCACGTTCTTGAGTAATTCAGGACAAAGTGCAGTCTACAAGGAAAGTGCTGGACCGCTTTTAACATGGCGTATCTGGGTTTTGTAGTGGTAGGGTCTTCCCTTTTTTTCTTGCTTTAAGTTTTAAGTCCCGGAAATGGTTTGGGTAAATTTTCATCCCTTTGTAATTTGTTAATCCCATTCAGCTCACGTACTTCGGGTACAATAAATTGAAAGGAATTGATTCGTGATCCAAAAGCGTTTTTCGCTTTTCGGACTGTTTAACTTGTTTCGATCGTTTAGGGACTTGACTACTTATAACGTATTGCGTAAAACAATATAGAGATAAATTTTTAGGACCGCCCTGGCATAGCCTTCAAGGCAAGGTCGAAAGGATTCCGATAGTGATGAATCTCTTGTGTATAACTTAACAATTTAACTACATCCGGAGAATCCTTTAAGAAGACCATGGCCTTCTCTTATTCTGCTCAGCCCTTTCCAATCGGACAAGGGCGGGTATTGGTGGCAATAAAGAAGCCCCTAGTGGGTGGGGCACTTTTCACTAATTCTTCATTTCATTTCCTCAGACATCCCATAACCCGCAGGACCATAGTCAAACTCCGGGCTATTAAACTCGAATGCTGGAAATCGGTGCCATTAAAAAAAGAAGTGCTGATTGAAGATATCCAATCGAGCGTGGTGCTGTCTGCTCTCGGCTGCCATTGTGGGTGTGGAGAGACCGGAGTGAATAACAACATGGCAGCACAGGCGAGATTTCATTTCATTAAAAACGCAACATCATGAAAAGGATCCGCTTCCTTCTTTGTCCAGGATTACTCTAGCGTTGCTCTCGTCTCTGTTTCAGGTCAAAGCGTTTCATTTGGTTAAATCGTTTCATTTTATGTGTATCGATGTTTATGGCTTCTATGTGTACCTACATGTCCTGCACAAGGATGAAAAAATAAACCAAGAGTTTGAGGTTAAATGCTAACAAAACATCCTCCCTTCCGCCCCCCACACAGCAGCCGGGGAGATGTGATGATAATATAAAATTTGTGAATGTACAGAGGATGGAAATATGTATGGTACAGTGATGGATGTCTTCCTGTTAGTTACAAAATTGAATCATAATTCATGTAAAAATGTCACAATGCTGCGCATCCCGCCCCGCCCCGCCAGTGAGGGGAGATGTACGACGTAATCCTCGACTAGGCATCTTGATTCAATGCCGCTATAAATCCAGAATTGAGCAAAACTTCCAGCTCACTTATTGGATATGTTTCAAGTGTGCACTAAAATGTCGTAAAGCGAATTGAATTTTCACTTAATGTAAGCAGAATCTGGCCGGGCTCCAATTGTATGATAAGACGTTGACTTTTGCGGATTTGTTATTTAAAGTGCGCTTAACTTGGGTAAATTGGGGAAATTCTTTAAGATAGGGATGTTTTATGGCAATGTGCATTACTGGAAAATTTTGTGAAATGAAGAGCCATTTAGAGGACAATTAGTACAGATAAGAACCAAATTTTTCTATTTAGTTACATTCTGGTGCAATCTCTAGTATAGTAAGTTTATCTCAATGTAATAGGTCAAGCTAATAGGAGTCTTAATTCATCCATATTTAAGAAAAATACTGCTTATATAGAAGATCAGTATGAAGATTTGGGGCTGTAGATGTACTTCAAAATAATCGATTCGGTTCATATTTAAGTTCGTCTCAAGCTTCAACAGGATAATGATCATGATCAACCTGGCTCCTCGTGCAGGCCTAAGGTTTCGAAATAAACACGTGGCCGATCCATCTTCATTGCGTCGTTTTTCTAGTATCTAGGACAGAATCAGTGGCGGTATAGCCACGTAACAAGAGTAGCAAATGCTACGCGTCCCACGCATTTGAGGGCCCGAGCACGCGCAACTTACTGACCGTAGGTTAGGTTAGGTTAGATATAGCTGAGCTGTTCGTTTGAGCTCATACACTTAGGCCAAAAGGATAGGTCCATTGTGATGCCATAGTGATCCCACTTTAAACCTAATGTACAAGTGTCGTTTCTTCACTAAACCATCTCGAGGAAGTAATAAATCTTCTAAGTTGAGGGATTCCAATCTTCGCGATCTCTGCAAGCGCACTTAGAAAGGGCTCACCAAATGTGGTTAGTCTCTTTCTGCTTAGGGCTGGGCAGTGACAGAGGTGCTGCAGTTCACTTTCCTCCTCATCCGGATTTGCTTCTGCAAAAATCGTAGGTCTCAAAACCTAAGCGGGTCGGCACTGTTGCTAATTTTAGTCCAACATTGCAAAGCCGGGGGTGTTAACGGAGGGATCTTATACCTCCTTGTGAAGAGGACCAGTTCCGTTTTTACTGGGTTAACGCTGAGTCCGTGGATGGCAGTCCAGCTTGGAAGGGTTTGTAACGCCGCCTCCATGAGATCACAGAGGACTTGAGGGAATTTGCCTTTTGTGATTATAGCAACGTAATCCGCGTATGCCAGGACGTGATGCCCCTGGTTCATAGTTAGAACCCATAGGAGCGGGGAAATTAGTCCGCCTAGCCAGCAGAATCCTTCGTCGCTTGGCCACCAACCCGATCAGGGAAGACCAAGTGTCGGAGGATGACTACTTCAAAGTCCAGGATGACATTGCTTGGGCAAAGCAAGTCATCCCAAACTTCACGCTAGAGCAGTTTAGAGGTGCACGAGCATTTAAACGCCAACGAGCAGTGGAGGAAACCAACACCCACAATCCAGTTTTGAAGAAGTCCAAGACGCACGGAACCAAAGCGATATCCTTCGCAGAAGTAGCCAAGGATCCCAAAATAATTGGCGTCCTGAACGAGAACCACGAAAATGGGAAGATACGCAAGTACCAATGCCTGTGGGTGCAACTAGCCCTCGCTAAAGTGGCTATGGAGGTCCTGAGGAACATCCTGGGTTCTCCTCCTTAACATTAACGGCCTGCACAAGATCCGCAGAGATGTACAAAGCAGCAGTTAGAGTCGGGGAAGTTTACCCAGGCGCCCGACTCAAAGCGGTTAATGCCGGTGACATGCCGTGACGTGACTCTTCTACACCTAACTCCTTAGCCTAACCACCCCTTTTAAAATCAAAAACCTCAGAAAGACAAACTTGGGTTACTATACTAGGCTAATCACCTTGCCCCTAGACTTTTTTTTATTCTCAAAAACCAGGCGCGACTCGATAACATTATGGACACTTTCACAGAACGCCTTTAATAAAGCTTGTCCGAACAGATCGCATAAAGAGGCTTCCAAACCCCCTTGTTGGTCTCGCGAACTTGATGCGCTCCGTAGAGTTCAGAAAGGAGTTTAATTCAGCTATACGCAGCAACAGCGCAACCTCCTGGGACTGCTACAAGTCAAACCTGAATAGATACAAGATGGCAATAAGGGAGGGTAAACGTGCCTCCTCGGCCACCTTCTGTAGCGGCATAGAGTCCACATCGGAAGCCCTGAGGCTGCGTAAAATATTAACTAAAGCGCCAACAATGCTTAGCAATTTATGCAAAGAAAGCAGCGACTGGACTACTATACGCGTGAGAGAGATATTACGATAAACCCTTCAGCCCCACCACAGCTGGTCAATTCTATCATAAATAGAGCAAGAATTGAATGGGCTGTAAACTCCTTCCAGCCCTATAAATCACCAGGCCTTGACGGCATAGTGCCAGCATAACTGCAGCGTACCCTTCGTTACTTCGTTAATGCCATGGCTGCAGACCATGTTTGCGGGATGCGTTCAGAATAATTGCATTTCCTCTAGTTGGAAAGCGGTCAGAGTGGTTTTTATACTTAAGGCAGGATAAGCCTCCCACGCAACACCTAAGGACTTCAGGCCAATTAGCCTATCACCCTTTCTTAATTAACCTCGGAACTCTCTGGCGCACAAAGGCAAGTCTACTGAAACTGCTCTTCACTCAATGGTTTCGACCATTGAAAAATCTGTCGAGGCTAAGAAGTATACACAAGTGGCATTCCTTGACATAGAGGGAGCGTTTAACATCGTACTCTCGGACGCCATTACCTCGGCCTTGACCGAACAGAAAATCGAGGCATAGTTGGTGTCTCTCATACACGAAATGCTTACTGGTAGGATGGTGAGTTCGGTCCTGGGCGACAGCTCGGACCGAAGGGCCGTAAATAGAGGCACTCCGCAAGGAGCACTTGATGACCTGGCTATGTCGGGTCAGCTCTAGTTAGATTTTTGGCCCTTCCGCAGACCATTCGCTCCTCTGGTCCACCGCAGCGGCCGTGCCCGCAGGTGTGGTCTGGGCAGCGACAGCTCGGCTAGGGGCAGCAGATTTGCTACTGGACGCTTGAGGAGCCTCCTTTCGAGGGGTGGAGTTTGGAGCCACTTTTTGGGGTGGCTCGAGGGTATCGCAGCCCTGTTTTCAGCGGGATTTGTAGTCCCTTCCGTTTTTTGTTTAGGGGAACCGGATCCCTTTTTCGTTTTCATCAGTGTTTTATTTTTCATACGAGTAGGGGAGAAATGAGGCCCACCCAGGGCAGAGATCCGCAGTACCTGGGTAAGGCTGTTTAGAACCGAAGACAGCCAGATACCGGATATCCGTATATAGTAGGTTCACGACTGAGCTTTTTTATTTAATCTGGGTCCTCAGCCAAGCTGCCCATCGGCACGGTACGTATGACACCTTGATCCGACCCAGAGGTCTGGGGGTTGGGGATAGGAAGGAAAAGAAGCAGGAAGCAGGGAGAGATGGGAAATGAGTATAATAATAATAATAATAATAATATATATTTATTGGTTTAGCACAAAGATTAAACATCTTAACTGTACATAAAAGCAAAGGAAATAACAAATATTTGATTAATTGATAAAAGAGAAAGAGAAAAAAAAAAGAAAAAATGAGAGGAGAAGACAAGAAAGAAAGAAGAAGAAAGAGAAAGAGTGACAGGAAAGAAAGAAAGAATTAACTATAGTGGTCTTTTAAAAGCTTGCTGAAAGTTCGGCTAGATGTCGCACTCCGAATACCACAGGGCAAAGCATTCCATTTACGCGCGACTTGGACAAAGTAAGAACGATCACCACATGACGAGTTACACCTAGGGATCAATAATTGTACCTGCCTATTGGATTGTAAGAAGCGTAGTTTCTCAAAAAAATAACGTGGACACATTTTATTCATAAGCTTAAAGATAAATTTTAATTCGTGGTACGAGCGATAGTTTACAAAAGTAAGACCCAATAAGCTGGAGGCGTATGGTGTAATATGATCATGCCGTCTTAGCCTGTAGACAAAACGAAGGCAATCGTTAAATGCAACTTCCATTTTTCTCATACATACCGAATCAAGTTTTGGGGAAAATTAGACTACCATACCTCAAGTGGGGCATAATTAGAGCAATCACAAGCATTTTACGCAAACCAGGTGTGAGAAGGCTAGCACTTACCCATAGTTGACGTAAGCATCCATAGACTTTTTGAAGAACTCTGCTCGTGTGACTACAACAACTAAATTTAGAGTTAAACACAACACCTAGGTTTCTGACTGATTCGACATAAGGCAACATGACATCATTTATTATAATTGGTGCGAGTGTGCTTAATACAATGGGAGTCTTACTAACCACCAGACATGAAGACTTCCTAGGATTTAGGGGCAATTTATTGGTAACAGTCCAATCAGAAATACTCCTCAAATCATCGTTAAGTTTACGAATACACTCAGCGGTTGAATCGATGGGCATACTTATGTAGATTTGCACATCATCAGCATATAAGTGTATAGATGTGTTTTTAATTACAAGAGGAAGGTCATTAATATAAATGCTAAACAGCAAGGGACCTAGAATAGAGCCTTGTGGCACTCCGCAGCGTAGAAGTATGGGCTCAGAAAATTTATTCTGGATTTTAACTATTTGAGAACGACCAGACAAGTAGCTTAGAATCAGTTTCATAGCAGTAGAACCAAGACCGAAATTACTACCTAATTTTTGCAAGAGCTTTGCATGATCAACCGAATCAAATGCCTTCGAGAAGTCGAGTAAAGTCAAGAAAGTTACTTTACGGTTATCCAAGGCATCATAGATATCAGAAGAGACTTTTAGTAGTGCAGTTTCACAGCTATGTCCAGATCTAAAGCCAGATTGCCATTCGGAAAGAAAACAGTTTTCTTCAATATGCGAAATAAGTTGCTTAAAAATTACTTTTTCAAATACTTTCGACAAAAAACATAGAAGACTAATTGGACGGAAATCAGAGGGTTGCAAAGGGGAAATTGTTTTTGGAATAGGTACCACCAACGCTAGCTTCCATTGTGTTGGAAATTGGGAACACGTAAGACAGTAGTTGAATATATGCGTGAGCACATTTGATACAAACGGTGCGATGATTTTTTAAAATTTAGGTGGAAAATCATCAGAGCCAACCGCCTCCGATTTTATTGAGTATAGTGTAGAAAGAAGTTCATCCTCGCCAATGCAGCGAAATACAAAGCCATCAGAAGAAAAATTTAAGTCGAAAGAAGGTAAATTACAGACTGCATCGGAGGTGGAAGAAAAGAATGTATTCAGGACATCAGGATCTAACTCTGCTTTTAGGTAATCTTGACCAAATGCTCCAAGATTACGGAGATTACTCCATAGCTTCTTCGGGGGTAAACTTGTATCGAGCAGGTTACTAAAATAGGAGCGTTTAGCTGAACGAATTAACGATACTGTCCTATTGCGTGCTCGTTTGTACAACTTTCGCACTTCCTCATTACGCGTCTTTTTATACCGATGATACAGGAAGTCTCTTTCAGCTATTGAGATATGCACTTCACGAGTAAGCCAAGGACATCGTCGTGGATAAACCCTGATTAACCTAAGAGGAACAAACATTTCATATAAGGGTCTAATAGAGTCATAAAACGCTTGAAGTTTTTCATTTATATTATCACTTGAGTAGACAGGATCCCAAGATAACTCGCGACACGCAATCTCAAGTTGCTGGAGATTGATTCGTTTGAAGTCACGGAATGATATCGTCTGGAACTGAGAAACAGGCCGAAGGTGTATTTTGTAGGACAAAAAAAGAAAATCATGATCAAAATTACTGGGTGGACTAATTTGGTTATGAAACAAGATTTTCTGAATGTCATCGACCAGAAGATAATCCAACTGTGATGGAACCATTGCATTAAAGTACGTAGGTAAGCTATTGACGATTCCAAAATTAAGCAGTTGGCAAAGATAATTAAAATTGCTTAGAGATGTACTTGATTTTAAAGCATCAATATTAAAATCACCATAGGCAATGACATGGCGGTACTTTCTGGTGAGCGTTGAAAGGGCGATATTGAGCTCATTAACATTATCAAGACTAAAAATACTAGGTGGACGATAAATACCAATTACAACTGCCTTTTCTACACCAGTATTTAATTCGACAGCCAAGTATTGGGCACTTTGACAGCACGTGGCAGAGATTATAGCTGAAGATCTTATGCTATGATGAACGTAAATTGCAACGCCACCGCCTGTACGCCCTACACGATCATTCCTAAAGATGTTATAGCCAGGAATAGCTACAAGCTTCGAGTTGATACTGTCATTAAGCCAGGTTTCACAGATAACAATAATATGGACACAAGAATTGCAAAATAAGTCATGCAACATATCACACTTGCTTCTAAGGCTTCTTGCATTTATACAGACGACATTGAGACCATGTGCACGGGATGTAAATATCTTAAAGATCGTTCTTATCTTGTCTAGTGGGGAGACATTAACCACCATCATAGACGAAGAGCAAGCATCCACACCGAACAACCAGCAAGATCAACGCATAAATAAAGTAGAGAAAAAGTAGCCTGAAGAATTTAAGCGAGAGAAAAGAAGTGAAAAGAAGAAAAAGAGCGAAAAAAGAAGTAATGATAAAATTAATAAAAAAAGCTAACATTATACTAAAAATTAAATAATAATAAAAACAATATAAAATAAGATAAATTAAGGGATAAACAAAAATATTTAAAAATAAGAATAATGAATAAAAAACAAAGATAAGATTAAGAAATAAACAAAACTAATTGGTTATGGTGGACGACTGTCTGCTATGTTCGATCGAGAACGCATTGCCCAGGGTGAACCAGCGTGATGGACTCGTCACGCGTACGTGGAGATAGTCGTCAACTCACCCCAAATTATATTACTTTACTGTGAAATTAGAGTTTCCTTTCTGGCATAATTTCCTATCAAGGGTGCTTAACAGAAAGTCTGACAAGGAGTGACTGAAGTGTTTGTTATACAGGGATCCTAAGTTATCTGCCAGAGTCTCGTAACCCCACAATAGATTGGTAGTACCCCTGCCGGGTATAGTTCTTAGCTGGTCCAACTATACCAATACATTTAACTTTTGTTTACGGAAATAAAAACTTTTCAAACTATTGAATTTCATCTAGGAAAGAGGACTACAGATATGCTGCTTCAGTTGTCTATAACTCTGTGTATTTACCTAAGCCTCATTAAGAGTAAAATCGATACCTGATAACAAAACTCCCACAAACATTCCGGGGAACAAAAAAAACCCCAACAAATCCAAACCTCTAATCTCTCACTAAGAATGGGAAAATGTTTGTTAATTTTCAAAAGAAATCTCTGCTCTTGTATCAAATTATACGGAGATAGTAGGAAAAAACACACCGCAAACATTTGGGTGCACGAAATTTCATTAACGATAATTTATTAAACATTATCTTTTCTAAGCCGAACATATAACGAAAAAAAAAAACGTTGATTTCGGAAGTTTGTGTGTGTAGAAAAGATTGAATCTTTTTCCTTTCTCTAAAGGACTAGAAAAACTTTCCTCTTTTATTTGCTTAATCTAGGAATTTTCTTGACCTACATAAGGAAGCTGCTCAAATTTCGTTGGATTAGCCAGGAAGTCTGGGAACAAGGTTGAAATAAAAAAAAAAAGAAAAAAGAAATTTCCAAGGGCATTAACCCACAAAAAAATGCCAATCAGGTTCCTGGAACCTAAAGGAATTCCGTCTGATAAATATTTCGTTCTTTTTTTTTGTTAAGAATTTTTTGGTAATTTAGTTTCCTTAATTAAGGATGTATACTTTAATGATATTGAGTATATACCCAATTGTGTTTTTGCTAGCCATAAATTATGGGTTGTGGCACTCTCCTTAAGCCCCGATCTTATTCATATAATTTCCAATTAATATCCAGAATTCATCCGTTTTTAATGGACTCCCAGCCAGATATGGTTGAAAGGTTGCTTTTCTATAACCCACTCTACCATTCGGGCATAATCTACCCATTCAAGAAGAAAAACCCTTGCACAGTAATTGAGCTGTTAATACACGGGGGTAGCATGTGAGCTGGTCCATAATTCCGTCTCAGTGTGTACCAAAAATACATAAAAATCAGTTTCAGCCCAAGCTAGAAAATCCCTATAAATCAGGACCTTCAATTATCGGCGAAAGTTCGGTGGAGCCTGGTGGATGTTGTGAATGGAGAAGTCAGCCAACCTGAGAAGCGGACGACCGTAAACGCAGAAACATTTTATTTCGATTTGCTGAAGGAATCGAGCCTAGTCCGGCGGCAGGGTATGTTCCAGGCTCTTTGGGTGAAATAAAGAAAGCACCTTTTTGATAGGTATCTCAATTCCTGTTCCGGTTGCTGGATCCTGAACATTTTCGCTTGATTATGTGGTATCGTTTGTATTTTCGGTATATTCAGCTCTGCAACAACAGGATTTTTTCATTATATGGTTTCAGCGTTTTTTTTTCACTCCTTCTCTACCCCGAGTTGTTGCTCAGCGCCCTTTGGGATAAAGTACTTAAGAACTGTGGAGAATGAAGAAATTTGACCCAAACCACCCCCAAGAAATCGACTTATGTCATAGAAAACGAATCATTGAACACAGGTCTTGACCCTTTCTACTTTTCCTGAATATTTTTCTTCTCCGATCTTCTCTCCGACATGTCTTGCCACTCTGGACGTATTCATGAAATGTTTTATTTTTCCCGGGGGGTTACAATAAGAAATTTCGAAATTATATAAAAGCTGATTTCCTTATTTGGTGCTTAATGAGAAAGAAAATAAAACCCGCATTCCATATTCGATTACAATCCAGAGCCTTAGGGAGTTATTATAGACAAAGAATCATTTTTCTGCTACTAATCGACAAAATTGCTATTTTGGATCCAAATAATAAAGATACAATAAAATATCATTATTACAACAATGTGACGTGTGATATCTTATCTGATGTACATTGATATCTTCTCCAAAAATTCGGATCAAATTTAAAAATCAGGTGACCTAAAATTCAGGTGACCTTTTACACGGTGACGGGCCATAGTAGAACGGGAGCCCTTATACAGACAATATGTCGGCACCCACAGCTTGCATGAAAACACTAATGACAGTCGACAGCGAGTTGTAGAGATGGCAGCAAGTAAGAACTTGGTCGTTCAAGTACTAGATTTGAGCGTAAAGATATCCGTAAAGCCACCTGGGTATCTCCTGATGGAGCCAGTTGCAACCAAATTTAAAATGTTTCGATAGACACCCGCCACCTTTCGGGCCTGATGACGGTACGAACGTACCGAGGTACCAACTTCGACTCGGATCACTTTCTTGTTGGTATGGTCCGAGAGCGCAACTCACCTGGTGAAATTCAAGGCGAATTTTGATCAACGCACGATTTCGATTGACGCTCGAAGACGTGCGTGCCATGCGTGAGCACGATTGCGAATCGGACCATTATCATATTCGAGCGAAATTACAGATGCGAAAAACACGGAGCCACCACTAGCCAGAAAGAATTGGGCATGCTTTCGGAACCCGGCCATCAGGCGAGAGTTTCAAATGACATTATCCGATACCTTCTTAAGTCGGTTACGGTAAATTGTTATCGTCGTATCAAACTCAGCATCGTCCATCGAATGCTTCACGCATAATCGCGTCGATCACAGTATTTTTTTTTTATATGAAAAAACCAAGCTTAGGTGTAACCCTTTGTACTACCAGTCCGTCTGTCATTCAGTTCATGGTGCAATGTCTAGTAGTAAGCTTGGTTTGAAGAATAGAGGAGAATAGGAAAGGTTAGAGGGGGTCTGGAGGGTGTAGAAGAAAATTACGATGAACCTCACATTTGAACTCTAAGGTGTTGTACGAGTTCGGAAATACTGACTGCGGGAGATTATTCCACAGTCGAGTTGTTCTATTCATAAACGAACTTCTAAACCGTATTGTGCGTGAACGGGCGGGGGCTGTAGGGTATGAGGGTGAGCCGAGCGGGCTAGTCTTGTGTTGCGGGAAAAGTATTGCCGTGCAGGCAGGAGGTCCTGAATTTCAGTGTAACAGTCGCCATGGTAATAGCGATAAAGTATGGAGAGGGCTGCTACATTCTGGGTGGCTTAAGGTGTTTATGGGGGCGCGAAAGGGGCCATCACCAATGAGTTTGAGGGCACGATTTTGCACCTTGTCGGGACAAGCCAAGGTGGTTTTTGGGGCGCCTGCCCAGATATACGAGTTGTATTCGAGGCGCGGCCGAATGTAGGATTTGTATATTGTAGCCAATGCGGCTGGCTGGAGGAGGAACTTGCATCTCTTGAGAAATCCAAGGCATTGGGAGGCTTGTTTGGCGATTTGAAATATGTGATCATTCCATCGCAGATGCTCCGTTAAAGTTACCCCTAGGATGTTGAGAGTTTAGTCAGCCGTTAGATTCTCTTTATCCACTGAGATAGGAGGAAGGTCGGTACAATTTTTGTTGGAGATCAGACAGTACTTCGTTTTTGTGGCGTTGAATTCGACGCGGTTCATTTCGCCCCAATGAAGAATCGATTCGATATCCCGGTTGCCCGAGGTCGACATCAGTTGACGGTGGTAAAGACAAGGTCTGGCACGTGCTTGTCTTATATTGTCGAAGGAGTAAGAGAAATTCAGAGTACCGTCGTCAGCGAAGCAGTGAAGTGGGTTGGAGGGGATTGAGGGCAGATCATTAATGAAGATTACAAAAAGTGCGGGTGAGAGAATTGACCCCTGTGGGGAGCTCCGGCCGAAATGACATGTGGGTTGGATTCGACGCCGTCCAATACTACCTTGATTGAACGGCCTGAAAGAAAGCTCTTAATCCAGTTCCTTAGAACTAAGTGTATACCAATAGCTTGGAGTTTATTCAACAGAGCTGGGTGCCATACTCTGTCAAAAGCCTTTGATATATCTAGAGCAACCAGATCAGACTCACCAAAGCGGTGAATGCTTTGGTTGATACACTCGGTTTAACACACAAGCAGATCGCCAGCAGACCGTTTAGGTCTGAAGCCGTATTGCCTGTCGTGTATAATTTGGTTGGATTCTAGATATTTCATCAGCCTTTTATTGATTATTGTCTCCATGATTTTGGAGAGAACAGAAGTAATTGCTATTGGGCGGTAGTTTAAGGGGTCGCTGGCTTCACCTTTTTTTGGGATTGGCTGAACATGAGCTAGTTTCCAAGAGTCGGGATACACTCCGGAGAAGTAAGACAAGGCAAAAAGTTTGCGCAGAGGTTTAGCCAAAGGTGAGCCACATTTTTTAAGTACCATAGGGGGGATTTTGTCGGGGCCAGTGGATTTATTGACGTCGAGTTCTTTGAGACACCTAAACAACTCGCGAGTCCTGAAGTGAACTCCGTCCATTGAGTGGGTGGTATTCTCGAGAGTGGGGGGTGACATAGCAGCATCGGGTAAAGAAGAATTTGCCGCGAACAGAGAAGCTAATAGGTCGGCCTTGGGTTTGCTTTCTGTTATCACTTCCTTGTTGTGAATAAAAGGAGGTGTTGAGGAGGAAGTAAAATTCTTCTTGATGGCAGTTACCAGCATTGAAGAGAAATAGCGAAGCAAGGTCTCCCTGACGGACATCCGTTTGAATCGAGAACTTCTCGAACAAGTCCCTTCGAATACGAACGCTGCTGGTTGAGCCATCGTATGACGATGGTCGGGTAGGTACCGTAGCAAGCTCAATTCTACTTGGCTGGTGGTCGCACGGTCGTCTTCGAGCGTCGAACGGAATTGTGCGTTGATCAAAATGTAGTCTAACATCGCCGAATCTTTGCCGGATGGATTTCGCCAGGTGGGTTGGTGTTTGAGTGGATGACGGAAAATGCTGTTGCCAATGATCAAGTTGTTCAACGCTGCGAATGGAAGCAGTTATCGTTCATTATTCCGTCTCCGAATTTTCCCATCGTTCCGCCCCATTCGGTTCGATCTGCTTCTGAATGTACATGGAAGTCCCCGCGAGAATTAATTCCGTTCGAGGTATCATATGCAGCGTAAGTTGAAGGTGATCGTAAAATTAGTCCTTGTTCGCGTCCGTGCTGATCTCAGTTGGCGCATAAATTGATACGATATGGGTCTTGATCGTTCCACCGATGGTTATAACCGCCAAACGCGATAACGCTGACGGCGTTCTTCTCGCCCATAAAGCCGACTCCGGCCTCTCGGCTCTCATCCTCACTATGTACATAGATGTGATAAAAATAAAGATCGGTAGGCTCCTGTGGGCAGGGCATTTAGCTCGTATTTGTGAAGATGAGTCTGCTCGGAAAGTTCTCTGCGGTAAGACCTATGGGGTGCTACAGCGAGGGAGGCCCAACCCCAGCTGGAAGGAGGGCGTAAACCCAGAGCCAGCGCTTGGATTTTTTGCGCCCGGTGCACCATGCCATATTGCGCCCCATAGGTTGTTCATTTATGAACGCAGTTAAGGACAATGGAAAAAAACCCAAACACTCGCTGAATGGGAGAAATAATATTCATAGTATGCGCAAAATTTTTAGATTGTACCATAATAATGCGTATAGCTTAAAAAAAGATTACATAGGAAGTCTCACATGGGTCAACATCCCACCATCTCGAAGCTAAAATGTCTTGGACGAGAAGTAAAATTTCCCCGGTTTTTCTTGCGTGAAAAAGTACAGTGACAGAAATTGGGTAAATTTGTGATTTTTTTTTTCAAAGTTTAAATTCTTTTAAATCTTAAATTCTGAAATTGCGCCCGGTGCAAGTGCACCATTCGCACCTATGAAAGCGCCGCCCCTGCGTAAACCAGGACCCTCAGAGCGGGGTGTCAAACTGGCTAACATCGGCGCAGGTGTAGAGAACAGTTGCGAAAACCTTGGACCGGATCCCGGTTGTAGAGTCGTTAATGAAGAAGACGAAGTGTCACGGTACGTTGTCTTTATCACGCCGTTGTTATCTTAGACTGCAACTCATTCGACTTTTCAGAATGCCAAGGGACCGGTGACTAAATAGCAATGTACATCAGAGTTCCTCCGTGTCGATTTGTTTAGTTTTTTGTTGAAAACTTTTTCTTTGTCCAGAAGGTAGAACTGTTTTCAATCTCGAGAGCACACACAAATTCGAGCAGAGAGGTGTTTACTAATTTTTCTTTTCAAGGCATAGGCATAGTTATTTCTCTTATAACTTTTCGAAGGTATAGGTTTGAACAAGTTGAAGGGTCTTCAGAGCAAAAATGAAAAACTTATTGTTTTATAATTCTTAAGCGTTTCGTGACCCCGTCTGATGCTCCTCCAGGAGTATAGCACTCAGCTGTAGAGTATGCAGTTCTTCTAAAATTGCAACGAGGCAAGACCAAGTATGTCTGCGTTTTCGGAATCATAATTAGCCCTAAGTTATCCATGCCTTGAAAATTTTTGAATAGTGTTTACGTTTGCGTTATAAGTACTGAAAATTAGTAAATAACACATGTGTATGCATTAAGCACGTCTCCTCAAAATAACACTTCCGTAAACATGGAAAACAAAACGCAAATGCTTAACTACTAAAACTTAAAGGAAAACAAGAATGATAAAGTGCCGGTAATAAGCCCATAATATATCACAAGAAAATCTCATGCCCACTTACAGGAAGAAAAACTAAAAAAAAAGTTTACAAATCTCAAATGAAAAAATCTTTTTTTTTTACTACTACGATAACTTTTCCTACTTAAGAGCTTGTAGATGAAATAAAATCGCCAACGTTTTCCCAAAGTGCCATGCTCCAGTATTTTGCAGGAATAGGCATTACAGGAAGAAAACTTTTCTAACGACGAAAATTAATTTGCAGTTTCCTAGAAAGTGAGAGAAAGTAGGCAGGGTTTGGGGTAGGGGGTGGTAGAGAGAGTCACCTGTGCCAGAATGTCCTTGATGTTGATTTTGAAAAATTAGTCTCGCTAAGATTTCAGTTTTTTTTTCATACTTTTGCTCTGTTTCACTTTTACGTTTTGTTCGTTTCACATCCGCCCAAGGTAAAAATTGGACGGGATTTGTTCAGGTGTACTATTACACCATGAATAAATCGCTTAGCGCTTTTGACGGCTGAAAACTTTCGCTTGGAATGAAATTTAAGGATTGTGTACTTTGATAATTTCCCGAGCAGCTAAAAAATCATAACGATACCTGCACAAGGATGAATTACATATGCATCGCTTATGTTTAGATTATGTGAGAGCATATCGCAGGTCCCTTGACCCATATTAACATTAACGTGCATTCAAGAAAGGATGAACGGGGTGACGTTTTAATCTAGTTTGAAAAAATAAAAATTTTTACATCAAGGGTTAACTTTCTTTAGTCCTTAAGGATATGTGCTTTCTTTTGCGCCTTTTGTAAATCTTAAGTTTAGATTTGAGACGGAAAGAAAAGGTCTCTCTTTTCCATATGCAGAGAAAAACGCCAATGGCATCGGAAGTTGGTGACGATACTAGCAAATCCTGAATATACGATCCCTATTTTCTAGGATGAATTTCGATATTAATCCTGGGCGAAACTATTCTCGTTTATTATGCCTATCTTCATCTTGAGTTATCATCATTTATTTATGAATGGCAGTCTCCTATCGTTTCGTAAAGGTCGGGCCCATAGTGAGTAAATAAAAACGAAGAAGTTATCTGTAAGGATTATACCGAATATAGAATAATTCCAAGAAGGAAGCCCGAGAAAAAAGAAACCGTGAAGGGAAAAAGGAACAGAGAGAGAGTGAGAGCTTTTGTATCAATTCAACCGTTATGACATACATTAAAGGAAGTCATTCGAGAACCGACAGCCTACATCCGGTGCGTTATCGATTAAACACCACCCCGACCTTAAATATTTATGAGGCGAAAGGGTTATCTTGATCTAGTCCCGAAATGAGTCCTGAATAGCTTTAAAGAATGGAGCGCTGCCATAGCCGAGTCGAAAAGGGGGGCTTCTTCAAAGCCAAAGAAGTGTAAAATAAAAGCCCTTCAACCCCGATGGCCCAATGGTGCAAAGGTACCCGTTTTCAGCCGCAAATAGTCGTCGCCCTTATCATTGTATACAGCAACAACAACAACGTCAGCAACATCAACAACAACAAAAATATACTTATACTATATCTATAGAACGTCGGCTTTCTACGGAGGGAGTTGCCTCGGGCGCCACTTGAACATAGTCTCGCATGATTTCCCGGTCTATGTCTAGGCAAGGACATACAGAGAGAGAGAATCACAAGTCCTTCTACATAGAGTAATTGTTTTTCCTACATTTTTTTTCTGTTCCCCATTCACATCGTACATAGAAGGAACCATACCAGGTGATGTCTGTGTTTGCAGGTACCTCATCTGCACTCCTTTCTTGGCCTTCGGGCTGTTTTTATAGGATCCTTCGTCCTGTGTGCTGTGCGCTAGCTGATCTCTCCTTTTTCTTTTTCAAGTGTTTGTTTGTTCACATTGGCGCCTTTAAATTTGTTCCGTACTTCAAATTTCCCTTCTTAATTTCTCTTTCATTTGCATACCGGAGGGAAATACGAGAATTTTTATGCTTCACAGCCGGAATTTTCGGGTGTCCTTAATTCTTCGTTCAGATTTTTTCGGTTACCACGGATATTTTTTTCGTGGGGGGTTTTTTCAGTCTTGTATGTATATTCTTTCCAACAGCAAAACGGAATCTGTGCTATTCTATTGGCACTGTGGGATTTTATTTGCAAGGAAATAGTTTTTTTTTGTTACAAAAAAAAAAAAAAATTGCACAGTTGGGATATTTTTAGATGTTCCTAGTTGAACTGCGATGTTTTTTGTCGCTAGTTTGGCTACAACGGATCGATGGAGTCCTACTGAAAAGTTTATTATCCGAAACGTTCGGATTTATTACTTTTGGGTCTGATATATGCATTTAAAGAATTAATATTCATTCAACAAAACAAGGGTTAGGTTTTTTTTATTTATTGATTTAGGGGAAGGGGGCAAGACGGGGTCCTTAAAGTTTGGGGAGTAATAAAACTCATATTTTTAAGTATTTTGAATATTTATTTATTTATAACTACTCTTACATAAGGGGTCGTCCATAAATTCCGTGAGGCGTTTAGGGGAGGGAGGGGGTCGAGCCAAATCTCACCAAATCTCACGTGGGGGAGAGGGGGGTCTCGGCAAATATCACGTAAATTTTTTTTAAAGAAACAGTGTAAAATGCCGAGAAAACTGGGTTAAATTAAGTAAAACATGTTTCTCCACTAAAGACCTCCATTCACTTACAGGCCGCCGGTAGGCAGTGGCCTGTCAGACCAGGTCGACCAGCACGACTAAGCTTGACTCAGTCTAACTGAGGGATGATACTTCAGGTACCCGCCATACAGGCCGTGGCATGCAGATGAAATCATGATTCTCTACAGACACACAGGTGAAAACGACTTCTTAGCATAGCAGGTTATTAATTCAAGCGCAAAAATGTTCATGGCCTCAACGAAAGCTTCAAGGCGTCTCCAGCCTCACGCCGCGCCGTGAACACCCGCAAACAAGCGCGAACGCCAGTGTGGATGGTTTTCACGCTTAGCTCGCCCCTTGCTTTCTGTTACGAGTGGATACAGCGTGAATTCTTCCCGTCAATTCACGGCTCGAGAGTGAATAGAAGCTCAGATCTTCAGGCCCGAACTGACGATAAATTCGATTTTTGTCAGCTTTCTTGAGCTGTAGGCATTCTTGAACTTCAGGCCATACAGTTGGCGGCCGGGAGTGTATGGTAATACTTGGCCTCAAGGCTAAAACTTTCAGGCGACGGCCTGCCGGCGAACTGTGTGTAAATTGGACCCTTAAGATGTGGGTAAGTCCCACACAAAAAAATTACTCGATTGTTTCGCGCGACTCGTCGAATGCTGCAGAGTACGAGTGAAGTAACACTGAACCGCGAAAAGGCCATTAGAATTTAGTGCTACAAGAAAGTACATGCCGAATTTTAGCGTAATGAAATGTTGGGTGAGTGCTCACGTTTTGGTAGTTGTGTGTCCACCACAAGCGGAAAAGCGAGGAGGGCAAGCAGTCCGAATTATCAGTTATCTCAAATAAAATCTTGCACCCAAACCCCCCCCCCCATTCACACAGATGAACTTTTTACACACCTTTCACTAGATTTCACTACGGTTACGTACACGGATTTTATACGCGAGGGCCTTTCCTGCAGTTCTACATTCAAACTCTGTGGTTACGACCGTAATTTTGTATTTTTAATGTAAATACTATGGATTTTATAAAATTTGCAAAATCTCACGTGAGACTAGGGGGGAGGGAGGGGGTCGGGACAAATCTCACGATATCTCACCAAGGGGGGAGGGGGGGTCGAAAAATCACAAAAATCACCTCACGTAATTTATGGACGACCCCTAATCAGTCTTTGGCAATAGGAACTTAAGAAACTTTACACTCATAGATAAAAAAATGACAACTTTTGTCAAAAATGTCCAACAACCCATCTTGCCCCCTAGGTAAGGTAAGACGCTGTACCCTATGGGCAATATGGAATAAGGAAGACATACTCTATTTCTACTCGGCAACAAATACTGCCTCTTCATCCTCGTCATTTATCCAAGCAAAGCTACAGTGTACCCGATTCCACGGAGGGAACATGCGGCCCATCGTTCATTTGAATCCAAGTATTTTCCATGGTAGTAAAAGCAAGGGATATTATTTTCATCATTTTCACACTCTGGTGAAGAATTTGGATTATAGTTGGTTTTCTTCTTAATCTTTTTCTTAGCCAAATCGGGTTTCTTATTCTCTTTTTGTTATCTTCTGCCAGTTTCTTTTCTTCTAATTCATTTTTATACGGGGAAGAAGTTAAGATAACCGTTTTTCCTCATTTCCTTGTCACGCGAGAAATATTGCGAATTACAGGTTTAGGCATCACTTGCTGAGGAGTAACAAAGAAAATACTGATGTTGGAGTAGTTGGTATTTGATCTATTCCGCTATTGCTCGTCCGGGCTCAGGCTCTTCTTCAATCTCAGATGGTGTCAAGACAACAGGCATGCGACATATCAGCGGTTCGTCAATAGTTACTTTGTCAGAATCTTCAACTAACGAAACTGAAGTTATCTTTGCAGCCGTTATAGTCTCAGGGACAACTGAAGTATCAGTTGATTCTAATGGTCTATTTGAAGCTGTTGCTCCGTAGTGGCTTCTGGTAATCCTCTGGTAATTCTGGTAAATCCCACATCTTTGAAACCATTTACCGCTGTTGCTATAGTAGAAGCCTGAATAAAGGCTTTACCAAAAATCTCTGCTACTTGGCTGACAGTTACCACCATCCCTGGATGGCTCCGAAGAAAAGCTATGATTTGTTGGTCGTAGTATGTGCTCAAGGGTCTCATGTATGCTACGTCAGCGATTTGAAATCGATGAGTCATATGTGGGGAAAGCATAATATTAAAATAATAACCCCATTGGAACGAGCTTCATTAATGAAGTCAAAGTTTCGTTTGTGGGTACTGTGGCAATCTAACAACAACAGCACAGGTCGATCGTTGCCCAACTAAATTCAACAAATTTCTTAAACCAGCCAAGGCATAATTCAGCTGTCATCAAGCCAGAATTGCTGCAAACACCCCAAGCTCCAGGAGCAGCATTCAGCATTAGTTGTGGGCCCATTCTCTTTCTTGGGAACACCATCAAGGCATGAATTGGCCACTTGGTTATTGTAGTACCTCTCTCCGTAGAACTTATGGATTCCACTTGTTTTCTGCCTTTTCGTGCAATTATTTTTGACTTTGTTTTAGGTACCACTGAAACTCCTGTTTCATCACAATTGTAAATTCTGTCCGGCGAAAGTTTGTGCTCATCATAAACGCTGCCGAGGAAGTTAAAAAAACTGTTCAACAGATTGTTAGCCGCACGTGCAGCTGAAGTGCTTTCTGGTTTTCGTATCTACAATACAAGATGAGTGCTTGAAAACCCCTGAACCCAATCTTTTCCAGCTTCTCTTTTATCAGAGTTAAAGAGATGTTGCTTCCCATTTTTTATTGCCAGAGTGTATGCGAAAGCCCTGAAATCTTTTATTGTAAGTCCATAAAGACGACTCTCCTTATCTATTATATAGGATGTATTGCTGAAACTGACGAAACGCCCGACTGTGGATGGGTCTTGGATAGAAGAACAAAAAATCGTATGGGTGGCGGGGAATCGTAACGGTTTAGCCGCTAGATCGTTTTGATTTTTTTTTTTTTTTTGAAGAAGTTTACATATTACCCTGTATTTTTATAACCCTATTAGATATTTTCATCAAGGCAACAATCTACGCAGAGTACTCCCACTAATCTAAAACTGTAAAATTCGCTCGAACAAGATAATGGTCCGATCCGCAATCGGCCCACACATTGTACGTACGCCTTTTAGCCTTGCCTTGAACAAAAATTAGTCTAACATCGCCGATTCTTTGCCGGATGGATTTCGCCAGGTGAGTTGGTGTTTGACTGGATGGTGGAAAATGCTGTTGCCAACGACCCTGCAAATGAAAGAAGGCGTAAGCCGTTGTCGTTAATTACTCCCTGTCCGAATTTGCCCATCGCTCCGTCCCAGCCGATTCGATCTGCTCCTGAATATGCTTTGAAGTCCCCCGCTAGAATTATTAATTCGGTTCGAGGTATCATATCCAGCATCTGTTGAAGCTGATCAATTTAGGTCGGTGCCATTTGAGCACTCATATTCGTGCGTTAGGGTACGCACGATTATGGTACGGCAAGCCAAATTTGGTTAAGGCTAACTGAGAGAGCTACCGATACGTAGAGACGACAGGAAGAATAGATTTCAAGAGATTCGAGCACTGCAACGACTTTTTTAGTTTTATCAATTCATTAAATCGACATTTCTGAGGACTAGAAGAATTGTGCCCAGGAATATTTTTTCCCTCGTTGGCTGGCTTTAGTGAAAATCCAATATGCCTCAACTCGTCACAGAGTTCAACAACTCCCAATCAGTCGCACTAGGATTATATGCTTACCTACTCAATAGTTGAAGCAAAAGGACCATCCGCTTCTCTGTGTGAAGTTTGAATGAGTTTGAGAATGGTGTCGATTTTGGTCGCACGTCATCTTTCTGGACGAAGCTCATTTTGATCTCGATGGTTCTGAAAAAAAAAAAACTATGTAGACTTTGGTCAGGGATAACGCAATGAGCCACACAAGTAGCCAAACAATCGATCTTTTGCGTAATAAGTTCGCTAATCGTGGTATCAGCCGTGTTGGAGATATTAATTGATCATCGCACATTTTGTCGACAGAGGTTTAACGCCGATGAATTTTTAATGAATGACGATCCACAAACGATTGAAGCACTTAAAGAAAATATCCGTCGACCTGTTTGCGAAATTGGGACGCCCATTCCAATCGACAATATACTACAAAGCTGAGTTATTAGGATGGCCTACTGTGACAGCAGACATGTTACTGAAATTATTTTCCATAAATGATAAGAAGGTGTAATCTCTTCAATCTTCATTCATTCCTTGA
>CATLJY010000367.1:0-120587 GCA_949987705.1 Thereva unica | reverse complement strand
GGCTGGAGCGGAATCTTAGTAAACAAAATAATAAAGAGTGAAAAAAACGCCAACAACTGTAAGCCCCTCTTGACAGGAACCAAGAGCTTCGGCGGCGCAACGTGGGAACCCATCCAAGAAGGAGATAATCTCGACAAGGATCATCGTGGGACGTAGAAAAACCAACAACGATGGATAACGGAAGCAGGAATAAGCACCATAATGAATTGACAATAATTGAATTGTAAGTAATTTAAGAATCGTCCTGTAATTAAATAATTTAAAAATTTTTTGTTATTTAAATTGAGTAATTAGCCTAATTAGAGCTAAAACTAAAATTAAGATTAAGAATCATTTTTTGATTACCAACAAAATGTGTCTACCAAGGCGGTGTGTACGCCCCCGAAGGATTTTAACAATTCCCCAACGATTTTTCGAAATACTCGACGTGATCGGACTAACAGACTCCCAGTGGCGAGAATTAGACGCCATCTTTGCTCTGATCGACCAAATAGATGTATAAAATTTTCTTTCTCGTCCATTTTTTTTTAAATTTAAATATATATAAAAGGAAGAAAGAAAAAGATTCATTAATTAATTAATTTATTGAGATTTATATAAAAAAAAAATAATATAAATAAAAATACCCTTTTTTTTTTAATTTGAGGGTTTTACTACAAATAATTCTTTTTGTATACATACATACTATGGTCTCTTGCCGAAATCTAATTTTTTTCAATAAAGTCGCACATATCTGCATTGTATAATACAGGGATAAGTTTTCGCGGTAACCGAGTTTCGTATCAGCCCGTTGCTTTGAAATATGTACATGCGCATTTGTTGAATTGATGAGTTTACAAAGTGGCAAGATACTAGAGCTATAGGATTTAATTTGCCACGGCCTATTCTTTACCAGTTATAGGGAAAATTTGATGTTGGCTTTACTTTTCGATAGATGTTTAGGTGAATCGGTACTAAAACAGCCTAAGGGACTTGATTTTTTTTTGTGTTAAGCGGTGAACATGCGGCATTACTAAAGAATTTCGAATGAAAATTCGCGTCACCGGACCGAGACTGGCTTTTTGTTCCGTTTTTAGCAATATTTCAGGTTAACAGTTTTCGTATTAAGTGAACTCCACTGTATAAGGTAAGAGTTTTATTTCCAAACACATAATCGACAAACCCGTCAAAATACTTAGAAGCGGAAAGGATCGCCGACGGAATCTAGCGGACGCAGCTAGAGGAATCCTAGCAAGGGACCGTCGACAGGAGTTAACGGACGCAGTAAGAGGAATCATGGCGCCGATTAACCCCCCCCTCGACGCAATCGAGGAAGAGCCAAGGATCCGCATATCTGTGACGGAAGCGAAGGAGCTGATCCCCAATTTTTCTGGCGACAAGAGCGACCTAAACCGGTTTATCGCTTGTTGCGACGCTTTGTTCGCCAACGCCGACGATCCACGCGACAAGGCATTATATTTCAACGTCCTTAAAACAAGGATTTCAGGGCCCGCGTATGACATTATCGACTACGGCGGAGCCACCAATTGGGAGGAATTGAAAGCTGGGCTGCTAAAGAGATACAAGAGCTCTCGTTCCGCGGCTAGAGAAGAACTCAAAAGAATGCGACAAGGACCCAAGGAAACTGTTAACGACTTCGCACTGAGGGTAACCCGTACCCTTGGTGAATTAAATAAAGCTACGGTAGCCAAAATAACCGATGAAGGAGCAAAACAGGTTTTCTTGAGGGAAAATGAAAAGGACGCTGTACGCGCTTTCGAGTATGGGTTAAAAAACGAGCGATTGCAGGTGTTGGCCCAGACCAGAAACGAAAGAGAATTACCCGACCTCATCGACTACGTACTTGAGCGAGCAGCATCGCTGGAGGAAAACTACCGCACCTCTAGGGAGGAACACACAGGTGGAACTAGCAGGTTTAATTTAACATGCACGGTATGCAGTAAAAAGGGGCATACCAAAGAAAACTGTTACCGGAACAGGTTAATACCTTCGTTCAGTGGGACGCAAATAAAAAGGGAAGTAAGAAGAATCACTTGTTCTTACTGCAATCGAGTCAATCACCACATTAGCGAGTGCAGGACGAAGAGATATGATGAGAACGCCAGGCACGACCGGAACCATCAAGGAAATTACCAGAGAAGATCAAACTTTCGAAACAGGACACCAGCACAAGGTCCAAGCAGACCTTTCGAAAATAATTATCGCCAAGAAGCAACACACTCGACTAATAGGAATGATTCACCAAACTCAAGGCAAGTACGAGTTATGACGCAAGAGATGGACCAGGAGTCGGAAAACACTTCACCGCGGGAAGGAATGCTTGGCCCCCTGTCCCGCTGCATGGAAATAAAGGCCGCCGTCCATCGGCAAGAACAAAACTCGTTGTAAAGGTTCCCATACACATCACTAAGCACGGAGTAACCGTTTCGTTTCCTTTTTCCTTATCCATGAAAGACAGAACGACATTTTTCGTTGATGGCGGTTCTGAAGTAAGTTTACATAAGCTCATGTATACCCCCGATGATATCCTAGTGGACAGTAACCAAAGGTGTTCAATCACCACCCCATGGGGAGGTTACGCCGCTTCAGCGGGATATTCATACGGTACGTTAGACATCTTCGATGGCTTATACCCCTTACAAATTCAGCACGGATTTCAGCTTATATATGATGACAGCACTCTGTCTTACGATGGAATATTGGGGCATGACTTCTTAACGAAATACGTTTGCGATGTAAGTTACTCTGAGAGTGTAATGGAGATTCACCTAGACGAGGTACCTTACACCAATTGTCCTGTAAAGGTTCTATTAAACAAAAATGCAACAAGTGAAGATTTTGAATTTAGAAATATTAAGGAAGAAGTAATCGAAAAAGGGATAAAGAAAAACAAAGAAGGGCTTAACAGAGAGCAATTTAATAAATGTACGTACGAAAAAGGCATAGTAAAAGTTAACAAAAAGGAAGAGAATCAAAAGATATACGACTTAAATAGGAGCGATGCATCCAAAGCGGAGGAAGAAACTCGAAAGAAAGAAGATATTCAGAACCAAGTAGAACACAACGTTAGCAGAAGTATATGCGAACAAGAATTTAATAGACAATCGATGCCGACGAATAAACCTAAGCAGGAAGAGAAAGGAATCGTAATTAATAAATATGGTAATACCGCGTCAGGGGAACTAAATGAAATTTCTATAGCCGACGGATACAAAAATTTAAACGACGAGGAAATGAAGATAGATTATTGTGAAAATGGAAGTAGCAGAAAAGTATACAACATTAACCAAATAGAAGATATTAAGTCCGAAAGTTGGTCAAAACGGACACTAGGGAAAAAGCAAAATTTAATGCTTGAGGAGAAAGTAATATTGCCGGCCCGAACGGAAACGATCGTCAGTGTACCGGTCAATTCAAATAAAACTCGTCTATGTACGAAAAAATTACTAAAGCCTGGAATATACTTGGGAGATAGTCTGGTAACTCCCCACAACAATGTTGCAAGGGTGTTAATACTCAACACCAACGAGGAGGACGAAGAAATCGACACCACAAACATGAAGTTAGATTGGGAAGATGTCGATAACTACGATATAATATACAGCGATCACAAGAAGGATCCGATTAAAAATAGACTAAAAAGGTTAGATGAATTAATAAAACTGGAACACTGCAACCAGGAGGAACGCAGAAGTATAATCAACATCTGTAGAAACTATAACGATTTATTTTACCTGGACGGTGACTATCTCACATGCACGGATGCAGTAGCACATGAAATCCCCACTATGGCAGACAAGCCTCCGATCTATGTTAAACCGTATCGCCTACCAGAGTCTCAGCGAAATGAGATAAACAAACAAATTGGAAAGATGCTAGAAGATGACATAATCAGTCCGAGCAGTAGCCCATGGAACGCACCTCTACTGCTGGCACCAAAGAAACCCGATGCTAGCGGTATCAAAAAATGGAGAGTAGTGGTCGACTTCAGAAGGTTGAACGAAATCACGATCGGAGATGCGTACCCACTACCCAACATAACGGACATATTGGATCAATTGGGGAAGTCAAGATACTTCACAACCTTGGATTTAGCGAACGGTTTTCATCAAATTCCTATGGATGAGTCTGACAAAGAGAAAACAGCATTTAGCACGGCCTTTGGCCACTATCATTTCAATAGGATGCCATTTGGATTAAAACGTGCACCAGCGACTTTCCAAAGACTGATGAATACCATTTTGACCGGGCTCCAGGGAATACGTTGCTTCGTATACTTAGACGACATCGTCATCTATGGATACAACCTACATGATCACAATGCTAAGTTGATAGAAGTACTTGATCGACTAAGAGGAAACAATTTAAAGCTCCAACCAGAGAAGTGCCACTTTTTAAGGACTGAAATTACTTACCTCGGACACATAGTGAGTGCAGACGGCGTGCATCCGGACCCAAATAAAATAAAGGCAGTAAAAACGTATCCTCGACCGAAAAAACAAAAGGACATAAAAGCATTCCTAGGATTTGTAGGCTACTACAGACGATTTATTCCGAACTTTGCCAAGGTAGCGAAACCGCTAACACGACTATTGAAGAAAGATGTACCATTCGTATGGGACGAATTCTGTGACGAAGCCTTCACGAAACTCAAGGAAACTCTGATAACAGCACCAATTTTAGCGTACCCCGAATTCGATAAAGAATTTATAGTTACAACAGACGCTAGCGATGTAGCTTTGGGAGCGGTCCTGTCACAGGGCGAAATCGGGAAGGACAAGCCAGTATGCTACGCAAGCAGAACGCTTAACCCAGCCGAAGTCAGATACTCCACTATCGAGAAGGAGCTCCTTGCAATCATCTATGCTGTCGAACAATTCCGTCCGTATGTTTACGGCAGGCCATTCACCATAGTCACGGATCACAAACCGTTGGTTTGGTTGATGAATTTGAAGGACGTAAACAACAGGTTAGCAAGATGGAGGATAAGGCTCGAAGAATTCGATTATACAATAAAATACAAACCTGGGCGAATGAACGCTAATGCTGATGCGCTAAGTAGGATAAGGCCAGAAAGTTGCGACAACCCAATACATAATATGGAAGAGATAAATGAAGGAAAGCCAGAAGAAGAAAAAAACGAAATAAATAATAAAATAAATATAAATACAAATGAAATTGAAGCGGAGACTGGCAGCAAAATAACGACGAATGAAAAAATTGGGACAGGAAACACTCCAGTCACAGGAATTAAGAAGAAAATTAACGTTATAACAAGAAATCAGGCAAAGCAGGCAAAACAAGGAAATGAATCTCTAGAACAGACCCCACCGAAACAACCAGTCAAAGACCCAACGTCCACACTAACAGAGCAAGAAGCGATAACCGAAGTAAATTGCCATTTAATAGAGGACAAGAAGTCGAAAAATAAATTTTTCATTCTTCCTACAACAATTAACGCAACAGAAAAACAACTAAAAGAAATTATTAATTTACCCGAAACACTAGACTACGGAACCCTGTATAAACAAGACAAGGACGGATGCAAATACACGGTAGTTAAGGTGCACATCCCATTTAGAACGCACGAGGAGAAGGATGAAGTAAGCAATACATTAAAGGAATTAAAACGCGAATGCCAGCAAAGGAGTTTAAAAACTTTAGACATTAGCATACCATTTTTTGGCCATGCTTCAACGGCCGAATTAAAAACACTTTGCACAGCAGAGTTTAAAGGCACTGAAATAGGCATTAGATTTTATTTAGGGACAGTAAAGAAGTTAACCGATCCACAGGAGATTCAGGAAGTTCTACGAGAATACCATCAGTTACCCCTAGGAGGACACCAAGGCGCCACACGCACAACGAAGCGAATAAAGCAATCATACGTATGGGACGGTATGAATAAAGACATTAAAAGATACGTAAAAAATTGTCCCTCATGTCAAAAAAATAAGCTAAGTTACAACCCAAAATTACCTATGAAAATAACGACTACGAGCTCGGCACCTTTCGAAAAAATATACTTGGATATAGTAGGACCTTTGCCTACCAGCCACTATGGAAATAAATACTTATTAACTTTCCAGGACGATTTGACTAAGTTTTCTACAGCGAACGCTCTAGACAATGGAGAAGCAGGCACTGTAGCCAAGGTGTTCGTAGAAGATATAATCTGTAGGTATGGAATTCCGCAAACCCTTCTTACGGACCAAGGATCAAATTTTTTAAGCTCCATGTTCAAAGAAGTAACCTCCTTGCTGCAGATAAAGCAAATACAAACTAGTCCATACCATCCGCAAACCAACGGGGCACTCGAAAGAAGCCACCGAACGCTCGCGGAATATCTACGGCATTACGTTAATCGTGATCCACTAACATGGGATACATGGATACCCTACGCTATGTTTGTATACAATACCACGCCACATTCGAGTACTAACTACTCACCACACGAATTACTCTTCGGATACCCGGCGCAAATACCCAGTAGTTTAAAAAATAACCCCACTGTAGGTTATAATTATGATGATTATTCGCGTGAATTAAAGGCCCGGCTACAATATAGTCATAAGATTGCCAGAGAAACGATCATACTAAATAAAGAAAAGTCCAAGGAATATTACGACAAGAACGCAAAGGTAAAGACCTTCAACCTAGGAGATAAAGTATTGCTAAAACGAAATGCCAGGAAAAACAAATTGTCACCTCTATGGGAAGGACCATACGACGTCGTCAAACTTAACTCCACCGAAAATACAACAATTCGCATTAACAATAAAAATAAGACTATACATAATAATAATTTAAAACTATATACGGACGATACTAACGACTAAAATCTCTACCATAGGACACTCATTTGGATAATCATGCTGGCGTGTACACTACCCGTGGCAACCGGATCAGAACCAGTAAATATAACCCAATTCCAATCAAACCCTGGTATATATTTTGAGGAAATAGGAAAAGTAGCGCTGTATAGCACCGAATGGCAGACAATTATCTATTACGATTTAGGTAATTTTAAATTAGAGTTAAGTATGCTGCAAGGTTGCAAGGAAAAATTTAAAAAAGTCTGTAATGCTTTGAACGAGTACGAACATACTAGGCGACTTTGTCTGTCATTGTCAAAACATTACTCGATCCTGATTGACGACATTAGCCAACGAATAAGACTGATACACGGTACGGTAAAACGACAAAAACGAGGACTGTTCAACGCAGTCGGGTCGCTGAGTAAAACCCTATTCGGTACCCTAGACGACAATGATGCTCACAAGTACGACGAGCAGATCGAAATGGCAAAAGTTAATCAAGACCATCTACTGCAATTAATCAAGAATCAAACCATCATTGTGGAAACTACGGTAAACATATTCAACAAAACCCGTGTAGATATCGAAGACCAGTTTAAATTGATCGACGACAAGCTTAGAAGAATTGATGCTACAGCTAATAAAATGGATTCTACAGAAGCGCGTCTTAATGCTACTATGGAATTAGAAACACTATCTTCTTTGATAACCCTGATCTCCACCAGACTCCAGTCTACTTTAAACGTCCTACTAGATTTGGTCACTGATGTGCGACACGGCAAACCCCATCCCTCGATCATTACCCCTACACAGGTAGATGATCTTTTGACAAACATTCAGAGGAACCTTCCTAAAGGGTTAACGTCACCAGTGGATAGGTTTAGCAATAGTATACTCCAAATATACTGACTAGGACATATTAGCACCGCCATTGTGGGGGATAAAATAATTTTCGATCTCAGGATCCCATTACCTCATCGCGAGAGTTATCAACTCTACAAGGTAGTACCCCTGCCAACTCGTCATAATAATGACTATATTTTTATTCAGCCTTCTCTAGAGTTCTTAGTTGTGGACTACAATAGAGAACACTACTATTCTCTAAACAAGTTAGATTTGAATAATTGCCTCACCGATGATTTGGAGCATTATTTGTGTAGAATGTACACCCTATTTTTAATGTTCATTCAGAGAGCAACCTGTGCGAAATTGATTTATTAAAACACGACCAAAGCATACCTAGTTCTTGCAACGTGAAATCTATAGCACGCAATGATTTTTGGGTGCAGTTGGCTCAACCTAACAAATGGTTGTTTGTTATGGATAAGGACGCCACTGTAGACATAATTTGTAACGAAAAGATTCTCCCTTGCCCACTCCACGGCGCGGGAATAATCGAAATTCGTTCTGGATGCTACCTCCGTAGTAAGAAATTAGTCCTACAAGCCCACAATGTGCAAACATCCAAGCTAAACAATTTCTACTTGCCTACAATAAACCTTACACAGGAGCTAAACGATAAAGTAGAACTAACAAAACCCCAGTCTCAATCAAAAGTAGCGAAAACAATTCTTCTTAAATATAACAGCGGAAATGATTTACACGAACTTAGTAAGGCTATAAGACATCAGAAAGTGGAGGAGTCCAAAGGTCTCCATAGCATAAATGCGCACGATATACACCACTATAGCATAAGCTACGGGCTGTTCGCGTTAATTTTAATGACATTCGCCGTATTGGCACAAATGAGGTGGAAATGCCTGACAAAGACAAACCAAGACAACAAAGACCAGGACTTGCGAGACGAACCGACAGAAAGTACCTCACAAAGCTATACTTTAGGGACTCATACGAGGACCAGAAGTAATGACCACAATGTCGCGTAATAATTGTTCGACGATAACCTTAACTGTTACTTACCAAAAGAAAAGAAAGATTTCGGCAAAATGCACCCGACGATGTATGCGCGAGTAAACATGAAAAACAATGAACAAAATTACAACAATCAATACAAAAAAATAAGGAAGAAAAATTTCCATTTCGATAGAGTACTAATAAATCCAAACAAAATAAAGAATGATAGAGCTTGCAAGAATATTTAGAATATTTAACTAAAAAAAAAAAAAACCTTGGGGGTAAAAGACACCAATAATATTTTGTATCATATAAATAAGATAAATTATAAATTCCCATGAGAAAATAAGTAACAAAAATAAGGAAATGTTTGTATCATATAAATAAGATAAATTATAAATTCCCATGAGAAAATAAGTAACAAAAATAAGGAAATGTTTTTTTTTGCAAGTCTTTCTTTAATAAAATAAAAATAAAAGCTTTCCTCTTATAGAATTTGCCAAATATAAAACAAAATGAACAAAAAATATTTTTCTTTATACTAAACATTATTATTAACGATTTTTCCCATAGGCTAATATAAAATAAATAAAACAAATAAAGAATATACAAAATATATAAAAGTAAGGTATTTAGATTTTCGTAAATCTATCTAATACAATATATAAAAATAATAAAACTAGACATTACTTAAATACCTTAGCATAAGAAATGTTCAAAATATAATAAATAACACTAAAAATTATTAAATTCGCTAGAGTAAGAAACTTTTCTTTTTAAAAAAAAAAAAAAAAAAAAAAAAAAAAAAAAATTTGATAATACGTTCCGTTCCCATTGTTATATATACACTCACTCAAAAATGTGTTGCAATGTTTTGGAAATTCAATTATTTGTCCTATCCTATTCACACAAGGATCGGAAGATGTATGAATGGGATAATGTAGTTTTTACTAAAAACTACATTATCCCAGTCATCCTGCGCCCAATATTTGGGTAATAAGTCAAGGACAAACAATTGAATTTCCAAAACATTGCAACACATTTTTGAGTGAGTGTATATAAGTATAAGGAAAAAGCTTATACGATCATTTTAAATAGAAATTTGTTTTACTATTTATAATCGAAAGAAAAGAGGAGAGAAGAGAACATTTTGTCATTTTTTCTCATTTGCTAGACTACCCAACCGCACATAACTACTGACGAAAGTTTCCCATCCGCAAACTTTCTCTTCTAAGGGGGAAGGTGTAATGAGCGAGCATCCATCGCAAGCATCCACTCGCTCATCACTCTAGCTTCACATGATAAGGCCTCAACGGCCCCATCCAAGGGGATTCCTAAATCTCGAAACCTCAATTTAACCTCGATTTAAGCCTCAACGGCACATGTGGAAATAATCATTATACTTCATGGTCAGAATGTAATTATTCTCACCTAACAATTCAAGGGCACATGTCAAACTATAAACCCAAAAAGGAAACTGCCCAGCCAGAATATGACCCGATGTTTCCTCCTAAAGCTCCAAACGCTCACAATAACTACACAAGTGGCCTATTCTAAAGGAAATTGTCTATCAAATTTGATATGACTTTTCCTTTACCTAAAATCGCAAAATTAAATCGTGCTTCAAATTGCACCATAAATTCCTTAACGGAATGCATAACACTCAAGGTAATGAAATTCGATGTCTCCAAGGGACACGCTTAACCAACATGCCTTCACGGCGCGGGTCCCACCAAGTGTTCCACAAACATTACATAATGCAAATATGCATTCTAGCCAAAAGCTAATTAAATAAGAATTGCCGGTCGACCTCGTCCAAGTCCAAGCGAGAGAGAATTCCCCTCTCTATGTACTTACGAACCGATCGCATATGAGCGCCACGGCGATCATACTAGAACGAAGTTCAAGTTCAAGGCGGTAAAGAATTTCTCCCCTCCAACAGCAATCATGCCTTCGTGCTTAGGTAAGAACCAAGCGCGGTGCATTACGATGCACGAAAAAAAGAAGGAAAAAGTAAATAAGGAAAGGCAAATCGCCTATGATTTTGGCTAATTGCGGTGGAGTCTAGCAGGTAAAAAGGATCGAAAAGTGGAGAGAAGAATCAGTCGTTCTCGGGAACGGTGCAAGATATAACCGAAAAATACCCCGTGATGGGTTAACTTTAAAAGATATAAATTGATATGTAGTGAATTTTACTTAAAAGATACAAATTGATATGTAGTGAATTTAACTTTAAAAGATATAAATTGATATGTAGTGAATCTAAAGAAGAAATAAAAGTTGTGTAAAACTTAAATGAAAGTTATAGTTTTTAAAGAAAAAAATAAAAATTAACAATACAAACAGTTCTATAGTTTTTCTTCAATTAAAAAATATAAAATTGACGAAATAAACCTGACCGCTTCTTCCCGTAACTGGAAGCACGAGCGGCAGACGCAACAATCTCCATAATTAAGAAAACACCCTAAGAAACTGATAATGTAGAATAGGTCGCATTTTATCAAAACCAAATGGTTTAAAGCAAGAGGTCGGAAAGAAATACCACTACGGGTATATATTAAAAGTAGCCAAACAACACCAACACAACACAGTTTTCTCACATTTAATTCACCCTTTTGCATAAAAAGTACTTCTGCATTATTACTGTTACAATTAGTAAGAAATCAAATATTTTATTATAACTCCGTGCCGGATTTTTCTGATCTCGGATCGGACAACTCACCAGTTGGTGGATAAGGGGAAGCCTCCAATGCAGGTACCGGGGAAATAAAATATCCTGGGACGAACCAAAATTCCCCTACTCAAGCTTAGGTGTTAAGGTAGAGGTTCCGCCAAAAGAGTTGATGCCGAGAAAGTCGCGTTTTCCATGCGCAGTATGCCGTTCCCGTCCCTTAGCCTAGTCGCAACAAATTTCGAGGGAAATTTGAAAATACATAAGCGCATTTCTTATCAATATGTGCGCAATTTTTATTTGTGTGCAGCTTTAATTTCCCCAGCTGCGCGCTCCGGCATCAACTCTTTTGGCGGAACCTCTACCATGCCGATGGCTAAATGGCCAGCCAGTGGTAAAAAAGCTGGTCACAATGGTCCCCACCGATGCCCGGGAAAGATCGTGTAATGCAAAAGCAAATTACTATTTCAAATGATGTTCGCTGGCTAAGTTCTCAACACCACTACAGATATACAACATGGTTGCCTACTTCTATTAAAAATCAAAAATTTTGATTTCAATCCAACCGTCGACAAACTTCGATTTTAAGCTGTTAACCAACCTACACAGCTAGGGTGGACTCTTTTTCCCAGCAATAATCGTGGGAACAGAATGGAGAGTAAAACTTTAAAACTAAAGCAAAATAACATAATAAAGGAATTAAGAAAAAAGAAGCTGCTGAACAAGAGGAAGACAAACGGCTTCCTGGCTGCCTGGCGTTTGGCCTTGTTAGGGATACCTGGATATCCCCCCCCCTAAGTAGGCGCCTCCTCGGCTTCCTCTGCCGTAATCCAACAGTCGAAGTCTCTGACTTCAAACAGGGACTTTGGTACCAGCTCAATAACGGTGCTTGTGCCCCCTGCCGACGATCTCAAGGCGCTTGCCAATGATGCCCTGTTTTCTGCGGTAACATGCTTCATATCCAGCAGCACCCCTCAGGTTCTGGTCTGCCGGCCACTCGCACCCCTACCCTGATCTTCGTCGGCTCGAATTTCTCTTGGATAGCCTTAACGACATCCACGAAGGTGGAGCCTTCGGAGGGGGTCAAGAGTACCGCGTCGAGCTTTTTTCTTCTTCCCCCTTCCGTCTCCTTGTTCCCGGGCTTCTGTTGGCCCTGCCCCTTGCCAACTTTAGCTGCCTTTTGCTTCTTTTTCCTTTTTTGGCCTTTTGTGGCGACTGCTTGCGGCTTCTTTGTGCTCGTCTTCGCATTGATCTTGGGAGAGCTTGTTGCCTTCCGATTGCTGCTTCCTTCGCCTCCTGGGGCTGCTATAAGGGTCCGTTCAAGGCTTTCGGCCAATTTCTTCTTGACTTCGCAGGTCTTTTTGTTGGCGAAAGTCACACTGTCGACAAAAATCCTCGAGCTTTGTTAGTCCCCGTTTGATGGCGTTATTGACGTTAGTTTGCTTCTTAACTGAAGCCACAGTTTCCTCCAACACATCTCTCATGTCCTCGAGCAGGTCCTCGGTTGCCTTTACAGTTTTTTTAACCTGCCTTATGAGCTCCACCCAGGCTGTTTCTCCGCTCCTCCATGACGAAGACCCCAATGAACCCGCTGGCCACCGCCGCAGTTCCAGCCTGATCGGAGTTGATGTCGGGCCTGGCGACAGCTTCATAGTACAGGATCCGTTGGAGAACGACCTTCACCGATCGAGTAACAGAATGAAATTTATTTCTATGATTCAAAATACTCTAACTGTGACAAAGTTGCAGACCTTAAAATTTTCTACTGTTTTTTCGACTCTTCACTGTTTTTTCGACTTCTGCAATTGGTTGGGAGTATAAAACCGAGTTTTCGGGATCCGGCGTTGGGCCGCCATCTTGTTTAGAGTAGTGAAAATGGTTTTTCTTATGTCTCGGAAACCGTGAATCACACCGAATTTTTGGTAAAAAAATAATTTTTAGAGAATCAAATTATCTACAACTTTAGTACCCTAAATAATGTTTTGCCGTAATATTAATAATAAAAAAACAGCTCGAAATATCTGAATCGATGAAGTTATAAACGAATTGAATGGAAGCCAGAAATGTAGTCTCTTTATATTATAATTACTTATCACTCGTCCACTAGCTCCTCGACGCGAACCTGTAGACAGGAGATCTTTGTCTGCCCTAGCAACAACAAGTATTTTTTAATGCCTTTTCAAATCTCCAAGAATGCAGCTTCTATCAAACAATCAAAAGCTTCATAATGGCAAAATTACAAAAGTTCTTTTAAAAAAACACAACACTTTTCCACTATTTCATTCTCGCAACAATTAAATCCTTTTTTATATATAAGAACAAAATAAATCCAAGAAAAAGGATTTAATAAAAGGCGAAAATCTTACAACATTTCTCAAACACTTAGCTCCGGTGCTCCTGGCATAAGTTTCTCCTTAAAGGGTGTGTAGGCCTCACAAAAGCAGAACTACAACACCAAGTCATCAACCACTTTTCAGAAGCTTTAATCGCTCTCTTGACAATTCAGTGGTTAAGTACACAACTATAGAGCGGAAAAATGGAGGAAAACTTTGATGAAGCGGGCCTGAAGCTCTACATCCAAAACATTTTATTGCACAACGAGAAAAATTTCCTCCTGCTTCTTCTTCAAACACAAAGAACCAAAAAAAAAAAAGAAATATAAACAAAAAATAAAACAAAAAAAAAAGAAACATGAAGAATATTGCTGAAGAAAAAAGGACTTTTAGTGGTTGTAATATAGTATCATAAAAAAATGTAAAGGACCCCGTTCATTCCATCTTGGGGGTTTTGCCAAAGAACTTTTTACAAGTGAACGATATCCTTAATTGGAGAGTTACAATTTCAAGAAACAAAAGCTTTCAATTTCCTTCCTGGTTGGTCCTTGTGAAAATTGAAACTAAAACGACTAATAAAAGTCGAGTTGAAGTTTCTTTGAATTGAGTAGAGAGTGAAGTCCTTAACCACAAGGAATTTCTCTTCGTCCTTACAATTAAATACTTATACAAGTGGAAGGAAGGTTTTAAACTTTTATTTTTAATGTATTTATATATCTATATACATATATATTAAAAAAAAAAAGTTTTTATTTTGCAATTTTAAGGATAACGAACCTGTGGCATGCACTAAGGAATATAATTAAAATTTTATTACGAATTTCATGGAATTAAACTTAACCACATTTTAAATGATAGCATTTAAGCTGGTTAATGTTTTCTCGAAATTATTATTGCGAATTTGCGCAAATTAAATGTACCACAAATTTCTGGTAAATGTTGAGTGTAATAAAATTAAGGATGAAGGCGAGCTGGGAGGGAAATGATATTTATAGGATTTTTGTGTCAACACTAGATGTGATGTGCATTTGTTTTTGGTTTTTAAATATCTAGAAAGATGTATTGCCCAGCTGGCCAGTTGGTATGTTATTATGGACCAACGATTTGTATTTGATTGGAATAATCGCTTATTGCATTTTAGTTAACATGGTGATATTCGATGTGCTGCATTTTTGTATACTGATAGCCAAAAATTCGGTGATAAATAATATACACCTATTGTTTTGTTCATGCTTTCACTACACAGTATTCACGGAGACGACCCAGGAAACGTACAAAGGCCAGTGATTAAAATCTATTTTCCTGAAATGTAAGAACACTATGCCAACAAGGTAACCTGGACATATTATTTGGATGATTAGTGGAAATAAAGAATGGACATAGCGGCCATTCAAGATGTGAAGCCGACTGGACAGGAAATATTGAAAAAAAAATGTACACTTAGGTACAGCATCATTTGTACGGAAAGAAATAAAGCAGATACGTTTAACGGGCACATCCTTCAATTATTGAGTTATAAATATACACGCTCAAACAAAGGAGAAACCAGAAGCAGAGACGCAGATGTTTTATAGCTAACTTCTACCAGCGCCGTAACTAGGCATGTGCAGGCGGTGCGGCGCACCAGGGCCCCCGGCCCTGAGGGGCCCCAGAAGATTTCTTTTTTTTTTTAGAATTCGTTTTAAAGTATGAGCTAGAAAAGATCTTCGATAACGTTTTTATAACATTGTATAAAATTGGATCTACTTTTTTATGGAAAGGGCCCCTGGGAAACTTTTTTTTCTAGAACGCTCTTATTAGTATCTAATAGAAAATGTTTTCGAGAACCCTTTTTTTTAATGAACGCTGCTTTGTTAGAGAGCTTATGATTTTATTATTTACATGCATTAAGTAGCGATTTCATGGGATGAGCGTCAGGCATTGGGCGCGTGAAGTTTTTTACAATGCAACAGACAAGTGCAGAAATATATCTTTCTCTTTCTGTTTCGTAAAAACCAGTACAAACTTGACGCTCGACGCTTGACGCCCCTATGAATAAGACCTTTAAGTAGAGATTTCATGGGAGCGTCAAGCGTCGAGCGTTAAGTTTTTACAATGCAACAGACAGAGAAAGAAATATAGTCGCTCTCTTTCTGTTGCATTGAAAACACTTGACGCTCAACGCTTGACGCCCACATGAAATTTCACCTTTAGGCACAACGCTCTTTTGACATGAATATGTCTTATCCCTGGGGTCTATTTGAAAGAATGTGCGGAGACGAAAATCGTTACCATGACTAATTACTGTTTGGCATACTTTTAGGATAAATTTTAGAAGCAAATTAAATTTATATTTAATTCTGCATATTTTTAGGTGAAAATATTATCGAAAGCTTTCTTAAGGTTAGAAAATTTTCGAGACATATCTTTTGACATGAATATTTGTCGTTTTGATTAAATATAATTGTTTTTAATTATTAATATGAATATTTATATTTTTCAAAATATAAATTAAATTCTAAAAGTATAAACTATGAAAATAATTTAATATTATGTGAACTTTCATAATTTAAATTAAAAATACTGCAAAATAAACTTGCAAAAAATTATATTCTTCGAATTCAGGCTTAATTCATCCAAGTAGTTTGCCAAACTGCAATACACACAGTGCAACTAGTTGCCCAAACTCTAGGCCTCGCCCCCATAAAGTTAAAAGATTTTGATTTATCCCAACTGAAACCCCAACTGTCAAATCAGTTTGCCAACTGCCCCACACACGATGCGATTCAGTGACAACACAACTCAGTTAGGACAACTAGTTGGCCTGTGGATGGGCCTCATTAGAAAAAGTGTGCTTGAGTCGTCCGTCGCGCGATATTTTTGTGTTTTCGAAGCGGGCGGAATCAGAATCGATATCAGGGAATTTTCTTACTACGCAGTTTGCGGATTGAGTGTGGTGCGGCCGCGGTGCGTTTAGAATTTTTGCAAAAGCACAATTTTTTTATTTTGAACGATTTCGTTTCGTGTGTTTGTATTCTGTTACATTGTCGAAAAGGATAAGGTGGTTGAAGGGTATGTATTGAAGCGTTTCCAATAAGAACAAGAAGGTGATTTCCAATAAGAACAAGAAACAAATAGACCCCAGGGATAAGACATATTCATGTCTACTGTGCCATCGAGAAGCCATGGCACTTCCCGTCTTTTTGTTTTAAACTTTTCGTGCTCTCGCGTTGTACGAGCGACACTAACTTCGAGTAACAGTGCAAAAAACTCAGCATTGCTTAGCACGCTGTTTGTGTTACACCGTGTTACATGCAGGCATTGTGGGATACAATAATAAGTTCAACGATTTCCGTTGCAATATGAAACGTTGCTATCCAAGTGGTCATCAAAAAAGAGCCGAAAAAAGCGTAAAGAAAGTGCAAGTGTTGAAAATACTAAAAAACTGACATCATGGTTAAAAAGAGTATAATGAACAACCAAAGTATAATGCTGTTTTCAATTTCTCACGACCTTTGAACCCTTTTTTAATGGACTTCGAAAAGGCTTCGAAATCACATTTTTTTTTTTAGAAATTCATTTTCAAGGGCCCCTTACGAAATCTTGCACAAGGGCCCCCGAGACCCTCGCTACGGCGCTGACTTCTACATGCCCAAAATATGGTGCAGGTCGTTTCCATTATCAAATTCATAGGTATTGGGTCTGTTGCACCTAGGAGCCAGCGGCGTGGCGGGTCGTGAAGTCAATCAATCAAGTACGACTCGCTAGTTAAAGGCTGTGATGATCGGTTGGCTATTAGGCTACAATTTGTTATGCACATAATATTAATATGTGGTTTAAATTTACTAGAGGTGGTCTTAGGAACCATCCATCCATCCATCCAATGGCGCTACAGCCCAAATCGAGCCTTGGCCTCCTCTAGGGCATTTCTCCAAATTTGACGGTCCCTTGCGGCATGTCTCCAGTTCCGGATGTTGAGCATTAACTCTGCGTCAGCCGTCACAGAGTCTATCCATCTCCTCCTGGGTCTACCTACTGGCCTACTTCCCGAAACTTCTGATAAGCCGTTTTGGGATACGATTGTCCTCCATTCTGATTATGTGGCCGGCTAGTCTCAGTCTGTTGACTCGTTCCTCTATGTCCTGGGTCATAGTCCAAGTCTCGCTACCATAACACAGTACTGGTCGTATTACTGTTTTGTAGAGTGAGAGTTTCGTTTTCCTGTGTGTACAAATCTTGAGTGCAGGATTTGTTTTTGGGTATAAAAGGCTCTATTAGCCAGTAGTATACATCTGGTTATTTCTTCTTTTTCTTCGTTTCTTTTTGTGATAGTAGACCCAAGGTAGACTATTTTATCGACTACTTCTAGGTTATGTTCGTCGATGGTTATATTTCTTCCCATTCTAAATCTTCCTGCTCTGGATTGTTGCATCACCTTCGTTTTTTCTTCGATTATCTTCAGGCCTATGTCCTTTGCCGCGTCTTTTAATTCGACATAGACTTCTTTGCTGCCAAAAAGGACCTTCCCACGATGTTTACGTAAACCGTAATCCCAGCATATCCCAGTAATTGTACCGACTGTGGAGCTATTGATGCACTTCTCTGGACTGGCGTTTTCCTTATCACCCATCCTAGGGCCAGGTTGAAAAGCATGGGGGCCAGCCCATCTCCTTGCCTAAGCCCATGACGTACTTCAAACTCCTCTGTTATAACATTCTGGATCCTCACTTTCGCCAGTGAGCTATTTGTGGCGCATTTGATCAGTTGTACCAACTTTGAGGTGACTCCTATTTCCGATAGGATCTCGTGTAGCCTCTCTCTGTTTATTGAGTCATATGCCTGTTGAAAGTCGACAAATATCTGGTATACATCTACATTCCTTTCCCAGGTTTTCTCCAGAATTTTCCTTAAGGTCAGCAGTTGGTCCTATGTTGACCTGTATGTCCTAAAACCAGCTTGATATTCTCCTATAAGGCCTTCCGCTATAGGTTCCAGTCTTAGGATACCGCCCGGTTTTAAGTTAGATTTTAGGTAAGTGCTTTCTTTTCTTTAGGCGTTAATTGTGCCTTTCCTTAGTGGCGAAACCGATGGTGCAACACAACTCCAGAGGACTTGCTCTGTGGTTTCAGCTTTTACCAGACAGTACTTACATATCCTCATCATCTGTAGCACTATAGCCTTGGCTTCACTCAATATTTCTCTCCATGCTGTTCGGTTCCTGGCTAATGCCCTCCAATTACGTACGCCTAACTTTACTAAATTTTCCTAAATCGCTTCTTTGGCCGACCGGAATTTCGCTTTCCATCAAGGATTCGATTTATCGCTATTTTAGCGCTATCGTCAAGGCTTTGTCCGTGTGGCAGCCATTGTAATCACTTATTTTTATACCTTTGACAATATCGGGTCCCCGGTACAGTTGGTGCAATTCATGATTATATCTCATTCTCAATTGGTCATTTTCCCAAACACCGCCAAATATTGTGTGCATAATTTTTCTTTCAAAAGTGCATAGAAGGTTTCTGTATTATATGAATCTATTGTAATGTTTTTTTAGCTGTGTATCCTTTTGAATATGAAGGTACTTAATTTTTGCTTCGTTGATGAGTAGTCCCATTTTTTTCACAGCTGTTTCCAGTTTGATGAAGGCTTCTTTCACACTTGCAAAAGATCTACCTATTAGAGCAGCGTCATCAGCGTAAGCCATTGTCTGTGCTCACTTGTTAAAGATGTATCCCGTCATACCTACCCCAGCGTCTCTTACCACCTTCTCCAACACTATGTTAAATATGACGCATGACAGCGCGTCACCGTGTCTCAGGCCTCTCTGTGATGTGAAACTTTCTGAGAGGTCTCGTACAACTCTTACTCTGCATTGTATTACCTCGATTGCGGCTCTGGTAACTTCAATTAGGTGTTTTGGAAATCGGAAGCACTCCTTTCCTTTATCCGATGTTTCGGTGTTTGTTATCCCATGTTTCGGTACATATTCTTCCCTAATTTGTTCTTTAAGGGCCGCGGTTTTATATTTGCGCCCGCTTGGCTCTCTCCTTTCTCCTGTCCTGACGCATGATATTCTGTCTTTTATCTTTTATCACCCACCAGAAAATCTTCTGAGTCCACGTTTGCTCCACGGTACGTTCTAGCATCTATTATTCTGGAGCAGTACCTTGTACTAATAATATGGTCTATACCATTGACCGTCTCCTCATTAGGTTATTTCCAGGCTACTGTGTATTCTTCTGTGTTGGAATTTCGTGCTGGCCACTATCATATTACATCCAACAGCGAAGTCCACCAGTCTACGATCACTGCACTCAGGATGTATATTGTTTTTCCAATGGATTAGGATAAGGATTCGTTCCTGCGCTACTTTTGCATCATACCTGTGACATTTTCTGTGATTTCTCTCGAGGTTTTCTTAGAAGACCTCCTTTTCTTCATCAGTCTTATTTCCGGTTGGAGCATGTATATTAATGAGGCAGTAATCGCGAGATTTGCGTTTAATTCGTACCTTGACGATTCTTTCGTTTATTGCTTCTAACAACTGACGCATCGGGTTACGAAGGCGTATTGTAGCAACTGAAGACAACTTTCCAAAAGACTGTTAACCCTTCTGCATGGGGGTTTAAACTTTCAAATACTATGTGAGTTGCGGGATAAGGAAATTAAACGAAAACTTTGGAAAAATGGAAAAATGGAGTTGCCATATGCATGGTAGCATTGTAAAAAAAAAGTTTAATATTTTGTAATGACGCACAAGTGTACGACATTCCATAGTACAGATGATTTTATGCATGACGTACACCTGAACGGCACTCCTTGTGGAAGGGTTAACAATAAAACAGAAGTACTTTGATTGGGAACTCCTGGCAATGACTATAGAGCGATCAAGCGTGTCTGTTATATCATTAAAGGGCGCAATTTCGGGGTGTACTATATTGATCACCACAAACACTGACTCGTGCCCCTCAGCGGTATAGGTCCCGTCAACTCAGTCTCCTCAACATACTGTCCACTATTTTGCACAAGAAACTTCTTCCGAACGCAGAGTATTTTACCTCGTCTCACAGAGCCCAAAGCAACGTATCCTCCACAGCAAACTGCAAAGAAAGTTTTTTACACATGGCTTTGCAGGGCGTTTTGCATGAATTGAACCTATAAAAAAACCCTCCAAACCTCTATACGCAGGCATGTTCCAAGCTATAAAATACTTACGCAAGCATTTCATTAGTCAATATCTAATGAAAGGCTTAAACTATCTTTCTCTTGCAAGTGTGAAAGCAGATTACAGATGATCTGAAGAATTTTCCATGAAGAAGCAGTCGTATATGACCAAGGAAGTCATTTCTCGGTACCATTTCAATCAATCTACTCATTTTTGTTATATTTAAAGTATATATTCGTTATCTTTATCTAAAACATAACGTCTTTTTATTGTTGTCATATATAAAAAACCACAACCCTTATTCATTAAGACTAATATATTTACAGAATCTTTCCTAGCCACTCAAGTATCTAATGATAAAGGACCAGCTTATTCATTCCTTTCATTCTCGTTTGAATTTTTTCATACTGAAGTTGCAAAAAGGAAAGAGGAAACATTCATGCCATTAAATTTACTTTAAGGAGATTATCGATAATTTGAAATAATAGAAAAAAATTGGCAAATCTCACCCAAAACGACATTGCAGGAGCACGATTCCAGATCTGGTGCCAAGTGATTATCATTTGTTTCCCAAATTCAAAAGCAATTTGCGGAGTTCTATTCAATAAGGGTCAAGATTTGCAGCATTTGCTACAAAATTGGTTCGTTTTTAAAAAAGACGCAGTGTTCTTTCATTGCTTTGAGTTTAAAAAGAGAGAAGTTGTTTAGAAAGAAGAAGGGTTTATAATTGAGGTTGACTAAATAGCTAACAAATCCGACAGAGACGCTACTTTGTTAGAGGACTAGAAAAGCGAGAACGCCATCTGCGGTTCGATTTTGAAAATCGGCGTGTCACACGCGCTTTATAGTAAGGCTTCTTTGTATTGTCAACAGGTTTATTATTGGGTGAAATGTCTTACAGTAAACTCTAGTCGGAAAGATAAATAGAGACAAGGGTAAATTAACTGACAACGCAAATACTAGGTGTTATTTTGCCAATCCCATTTTGCGACAGAACGCTGACTTCGGGTATTGAACAGTAGTTGGCTTCCTCGCTTGTTATCCTTAGCTTACCTCTAAGAAATTATCGAAATGCCCTTGAATCCCCTAAAATCAGTGTTAAAGAAAAAAATGTATACGTTTGTTTTATGAAATTATTGCTGAGAGCAACCTTTTCCATAACATGCGCCAGCATAAATTCCGTTTGTTGATGACTTTGAGTGGTGTCATTTAACATATCAATAGACCGGTTCTGATTCTATTACAGAGAACAAGCAGCATTAGTACTCAGTTGGGAGACTGCATTGGTAAAACACGCGAATGTCCTATAAAGCTTTCGACACCGGCGCTGATGTTTCATCAAGGGCGCAAAGAAGGTCATTCCTTATGACTAGGTGCAAATGGGGCAAGGCTTTATATGCCGTGTGTGGTCATTTTAGGGGCAACCCACACGGGTTCTACATGATCAGATCATGTATCATCTATTTGGACTAATAGGCTACAATCTCTTTTGTTTTTTCAATGTTATGGCCCTAGCTCTGCCGTGCAAAGGGCAAAAGACCTATATGCAAAAAGCTCGATTCGAGTAAAACGCGTTCAAAGTTTTTTATGCTTCTTTCCGTAAAATAAGAAAATGTAAATGAATTTTATACAAATTATAATATTTTATCCTCCTTTTATATAATATTTTATCCTCCAACACTTTTAAATAAAAAGTTATGAAAGGAGAAATCCTTTGGCACTACAATTCCTGTACCAGAGTCTTGTTGCAACCAAAGGAGAAAACAATTATATTCTCATAAATCGTTTCTCCCATGCTCCCTCGTTCCATTTGTTCCAAACAAAAAACATAAATATGCTCTTGAATCATTTGACCATTACGCAGAGCGTGCATTCTTATCTCAAGAAAAAGCTCTATAGTCTTATAGAGAGTTTGCCACTTGTAAATTGTCTTCGCAAGACAACGGCCAAAAACCTGGAAATCTCTTGTCGTTTTCTATCCATCAAATATATTTTCAATTTACAAGTGGCAAACACTCTATAAGACTATAGAGCTTTTTCTTGAGATAAGAGTCCACAATTTGTGCAATGGTCAAAAGATTTAAGAGGTCATGGCTGCTTTGTGCGTTTTTTCGGTTTGAAAATAATTCAAACCGACGCATATAAAGTAAATGTCCAAAAAGAAAACTTTTTATTAAAAAGTGCTATCAGTCTGAAATTTTTTTTAGGGATAAATATGAATATTTTAAATCAAAAAATCCTTACAAAGCCATTTTGACCTATAATGCATATAGGTCTTTTCCCCTTTGCACGGCAGAGCTCTTCTACATAAAGTTTTCTACGCTAAAAGCTCTTCTTACCTTTCCCACTTCCTTACCCCTTTGCAAACCTTCACATCACATAAATTCCTTATTCCAGCTCATCTGTCCCGAATTGGTAGTCGTTCCTTTTTTGTGCCTGCGATTAGACTTTGGAATGATCTGCCCTCTTCTTTACGAAGAATTAACACAGTCACCATTTTCAGGAAACAAGCTTCTCTTCTTCTATCCACCACTTCTCATTAGCTTTCTCTTCCCTCTTCTACTATTTAATAGCCATAGTTCCCCTCTTCCTATCTACTATGAATGACCCTTACATGGCTAATAACTCCAGTATGTTTACTCCCTCAACCCTTCTTCAACTCTGTTAGGTATTAAGCTTAGGTTAGGTATTCAGGGGTCGTCCATAAATTACGTGAGGTGATTTTTGGGATTTTTCGACCCCCCCTCCCCCTTGGCGAGATTCCGTGAGATTTGGCTCGACCCCCTACCACCCACCCTATTCTTACGTTAGATTTTTCAAATTTTAAAAAATCTAGTATTTTCGTAACCACAGCAAAGCGGGCCTTTTCTTAGAATATAGAACTGCAGGAAAGGCCCTCGCTTTTAAAATCCTTGTTCGTAACCGTAGTGGAATCAGATTATAATTCGGAATGAAAGGCGTGTAAAAAGTCCCTCTGGGCGGAAGTGGGTGTTGGGAGCTAGATTTTATTTGAGAGAACTGATAATTTGGACTCCTTGCCTTCCTCTATTCCGCTCGCTTTTCTGCTTGTAGTGGACACACAACTACCAAAACGTTAGCACTCACTCAACAAGCATTTTATTACGCTAAAATTCGGCGTGTGTCTTGTTGTAGTTCTAAATTCTAAGGCCTTTTCGCGTGTTACTAGGCTCGTACTCTGCAGCATTTGACGAGACGCGCGTTTGGCGCGTTTGACCATGTTAGGTATTCAGGGGTCGTCCATATTCGACAACTTATTTTTGTGTAGGATTTACCCATACTCGTATATTAAGGCCCCAATTTACATACAGGTCGCCAGCAGGCCGTGGCCTCAAAGTTTTCACCTCGAGACCAAGTATCACTATGCACTCACTGGCCGCCAACTGTATGGGGCCTGCAGTTCAAGAAAGCTAACTCACATTTATCGTCAGTTCGGGTCTGAAGATCTGAACTTTTCAAGCCGAGAATTGACGGCAAGAATTCACACTGTATCCACTCGGAACGGAAAGAAAGGCGCGAGCTAATCGTGAAAACCATCCGCAATCGCGTTTGCCCGTGTTTGCGGGGGTTCACGGCGGGAGGCTGGAGCCGCCTTGAAGCTTTCGTTGAGGTCACGAACATTTGAATTAATAACCTGCTATGCTAAGCAGTCGTTTTCGCCTGTGTGTCTGTAGGGAATCAGGACTTCAACTGCATGCCACGGCCTGATACTAGAAGTATCATCCCTCAGTTAGACTAAGTCAAGCTTGGTCGTGCCGGCCGGCCTGTAAGTGAATGGGGGTCTTTAGTGGAGACACATGTTTTACTTAATTAAACCAATTTTGTCGCAATTTTACACTGTTTGTTTTAAAAAAAATAACTACATACGTGATATTTGCCGATACCACCCCTCTCTCCCACGTGAGATTTGGTGAGATTCGGCTCGACCCCCTCCCCCTCCTTAACACCTAACGTAATTAATGGACGACCCCTTATCTTTTCTGCCTTCTTTCTATTAAAACTCATATTATAAAATTCACAGTCGTACTGAAGGGTGTAAAGTGGCCCTTAGACTATCAATAATATTGGCAATAATATTGAGCAAAATATTGACGTTTTCCTTCTTTGCACCAGACAATCTCTCAATGTCACCCACAGACCCTCAATAATATTGCACAAATCAAAATATTGCACAATATTATTGATAGTCTAGGGGCCCCATTAGTGTACTTCGGTTTGCTTATGTATAAAAAAAAATAAAATAAAATAAATAAAAATAATTATTTTGCAGAAATGGCGAAAAATTAATTCCTCAATTTTAACATTAATCATGAATTTTATTATATCAAACGACGTAAGACATAACCACACATTTTCTCTTATACGACTTAAACGAATCAAAGTAAATGAACTTGTAAGGAAAAGATTAAACTTTTTGAAAGCAAGCAACATTTCGTGCCTAGAATTTAGAAGTATTCAAGAACACGATTTACCCTTTCCTATCAAAAAATATTTTTTTACCTTATCGATTACTCTCACCCTTAACTCTAAACAACACGATTTGTCACACGCTTCAGCACCTTAAGTATAAAGAAATCAAAAGTCAAAACTTCAAGCATTTTTATCGTGCATGCTTTTCATGTCAGCCATGTTCATTTCTCTTTTTTAAAAAAGAAAATTTTCCACTTAAGTTTTCTTCTATTATAGAAAATCTTTAAAAGTGTAAATATTTGTAAAATCCAGTAATTCTAATGTCATATTTCATATCTCAGCATAAACGTAAAGGATTATCACAGACTTTGGTCTTTTATTAAAATGAGAAGACTATTTCCTCCTTCAGGATGCTTTTTGTTCCCTGGTAGAAAAATATCAAAAAAAAAAAATCCTTAAGCCCAGAGATTCTATCTGTTCCTCTTAAAGCTATGCTCAAGCAAGGAACATTTATTGATATCGACAAAAGGGAGCCACTCCCATTCAGAAATTTCCTTTTTCAGAGACTCCTTTCTTGGTATAGAAAAAAAATATTTAAGAAATGTTTCTTTATCCGTTTATGATTTCTTTTTTTAATGCGACTTGTCATCTATGATATTTTGAAAGGGACGATATGATCCGGGGGACTTAAGGAGCAAAGGGAAATGTCGCAAACAGATGGAAAATACGCAACAACAAAAAAAACTTTAATAACAACAAAAAAATACTCCGAAATAAAGAAAAAGAAAAGATACTTTTCTAAGAGTATTGAACGTCTTTAAATATTCATGCTGCTACTTCCAATAGGTAAGAATGAATTCTTCAATGGAAACGAACAAGGGAAATAACCAAGGATGTGATATCCTCCTGCCGGGAGATAAATCAGAACTTTTTCTCAAAAAAAAAAAAAATAAATAAATAAAAAAAAATTCATCAGATCATCGGTGCTGTTCTTGATTTGTCGTAAATTTTTCATCGAGCGAATTCCTCCTTATCTTAATGCCATAAGAATATAAACACATAGACGCCACCTTATTTATGGTGAAATTTTCCTATTATGCTTGGGAAATGTTCTGAAAAATTAGCACCCAAGTACCAGGACGAGATAAACCATGTTCAGATGCAGGGAATCGTGACTGTAGAGCAGCTTCTCTGTATATATGCTTCCCGTCTGGGGGTGAAATAAAGGGCGAACAAATTTTATAATGGGATTTAAATATATTCCTTGCTGCTGGTGGTGGATACACTTCTGTTTGCACTTGGAAATCGAAAAAAAATGAGATAGTTGTTGATTGACGTATTAGATCTTCCAGACATTTGCTTTTCGAGGGCGGAAAATTTCAAATTAAGGGATGATGGTGTGATGTAATGCTCCTGGTCTAGCCAGTCGGTAGAATGTTGAAATTGATAAGACTTTGATAGAAAGAGTTTCGTAACCTTGTTACAATCTTCCGCGGAGTCTGCCTTGGTTGCTTCTAAATATATCCAAGGCTTGCGACCGATCATGGCACTAATACTGGGAGCAAAGTATTATTTACAGGGGTTAGGAGCAGGGGCGGCGGAGCATGATCATTGCGGGTGGGAGTATGCGAACAGGTAACCGTTGAAATGTAAAAAGTAAATCAGTCAATTGAATTACCATCTGTCTGTTGAGTTACATATGGTTTTAAATTCTTTGGTTATAGGGTTAAGCCTCACTAGCTTTTTGGGAGAGGGTGCAGATAGGGCCTCTATAAGAGTACCCCAACTGCCTCATGTAGACCCCGTGTGGATTGCCCTATAAGGCCCACACAAAGGATCATCTAACCCTTGCCTCATTCGCGCCTCGTCGTAAGGTGTCGTCCATTAATTACGTGAGCTGTTTAGGAGGGGAAGGGGTCCAGCCAAACCTCACACGATCTCACGTGGGGAGAGGGGGTCTCGGAAAATATCACGTAATTTATTTCCTCTAGAAACACTGTAAAATTGCTAGAAAACTGGGTTAAATTAAGTAAAACATGTTTCTCCACTAAAGACCCCCCCCATTCACTTACAGGACGCTGGTAGGCACGGCCCAATGAAGGCCACACAATGCCCAGTGTGATTGTGGGATGAGGAGTACAGGTATCTGCCTGACAGGCCGTGGCATTCAGGTGACGTCTTGATTCCCTACAGACACATAGGCGAAGACGACAGTCCCAGTAGGACCGGTAAGCTTACAGAAGTACTGAAATCAGCACTTACTGGTAAGGGGTAGTCCTTACCACACCCCTTACAGAAGTGCTTATTTTTACACACGATGTCATAGGAGGTAAGGCCTTACTTTAGTACTTACCTTAGAGTACTTATATAACTGCTCATCTGTAAGGGGTATAGTAAGGCAGCAAATGGAACATTGCAAAAAGAAATATTCATGGGCGCCTGTGGATATGTGATTCGGTATCGAAATGCTTTTATTTTGTTCATCTTTTACAAATGCCTTTTCTTTCCAAGCCCGAGAGTGGCTTTACCTAAGCAGTCCCCCAACTAAATTCTACCCACTTCTAAAGCTGCTTGTCCTCCGTATCGAATGAGAGCCGGGCTATTGAGTATGCTAATGTCGCATTTTTTGCCGACGAATATAATTGCCCGTTTTCTTTTTTTCAATAAAATTTATGAAAACTCCAGGAAAGCTCCCTTGAGTCATCGGGCAGATTCTCACTTGTTTGGGTATAATTGTGGACTACACCTTACCATCTGCCTTCTCTTGTAATGGGTTATACATATAAGGGCTCATCTAGCACCAAGAAAATAAGGGGTACCCCTTACCAGATGAGTACTTATTTCAGTGCTCCATCGGTAAGGCCTTCCTAGAATTCCTACTGGGGTTTAGCATAGCAGGGAGTCAATTCTGGTTCGGTGTAGTGAAAACGTGAAAAAAAGTTTACACTTGACGTTTTACACACCTTTTTTCACTGTACTCAATTTGAAAAAGCGATTCTCGTTGCATTCGTGAAAACTTAATGCTGAATAAAGTCTGAATAGAATTTTTATACTAGCAAGTGACAGTTTATCAAATCTAGTAGGTACATATCTAAAGTGTAAACTTTTACGACTTCACTCTAAATTTTACAGTGTAAACAACTTTTGGTCGTGCAAAGTTTTTGACAGTGGTTTGCACGGTATAAGAATCGCAAACAAAGGTGTAAACGTGTAAAGTGTTTTCACTTTTCACTGCACCGAACCAGAATTGCCCCCCAGGTTGTTAATTCAAGTGCAAAAATGTTCATGGCCTCAACGAAAACTTTAAAGGAACTAACAGATTAGTGACTGGAAAGTCTTTAAAATACACCCACTACCATATTTTCTGACACAATGCGCAGGCAGCGCGGAGAAATTAAATGTTTGGGAATCTCTCTCGCAGGCGGCCGCCGACACCGCATCCGCGCCAATCCACTTGTGCCTTAAAGCGGCTCCAGACTTAGGCCATGAAGCCCGCGAACAAGTGCGAGTAGGACTGTGGAAGTGTGGTTTGAGTGGATAAGGTTGAATAAGTGCCGTAAATTCACAGCGTGAGAGTATGTTCTGGATCTTCAGGCACCAACTGACGACAAATGCCCTCATACATTAAGATTTTTGTCAGTTTTCTTGGACTGTAGGATCCATTCAATTAGAGGCCGGAGAGGTGTGTGGTGACACTTGGCTTCAAGGCGAAAACTTTCAGGCCACGGCCTGCTGTCGACCTGCGTGTGAAAGGAGGCCTTAAGATATGGCTAAATCCTACACAAACATTTTTATGCGAACGCCAGAAAGTAGCACAGTTGTAGCCCTTCGATTGTTTAGCCGCCACCGACCAGCCAAACGCTGGACTCCATGATTACTGCGACGTACGAGCCTAGTAAAACTGACCCGCGAAAAGGCCATTAGAATATAGAACTACAGGATGGGCTCTCGCCGAATCATAGCGTAATGGAATTCTTGTTGAGTATGTGCTTGTTTAGACGGTTCGCTTCCAGGAGCGTTCCTCACGAATTTTGATGATGAAGGGGGAAGTGGGAATGAACAGAGGTACCACCCCACGTCTCCCTTCATCAATCAAGTTCGTGAGGAACGTTCCTGGGAGCGAAGCGTCTAAATAGGCCCAATGAGTGCACTTGTTTTGGTAGTTGTGTGTCCACTACAAGCGAAAAAGGCGAATAGAGGAGGAGCAAGTAGGAGTTCAGTTATCTATAATTAAAGCTTGTGATTACGCCCTTAAATTCGTACTTTTATTGTTTTTTTAAAATCTGAAAAATCTCACGTGTGGTTAGGGGGGAGGCGGTCGAGCTAAATCTCATGCATCCACCCGACCAAAGGGGAGGGGCGGTAGTAAAATCGCAAAAATCGCCTCTCGTAATTTATGTACGACCTCTAAGAAATGCCCCATTTAGCCCCGTTGAGGAAAAATCATTGTTCCTCTAGTCCGAGTGTAAAAGGGATAGAGAAAAATTTGAGAATTTCGCCGTAGATATGTGAGTAATAAATGCGCCGGTGTCAAAAACTTTATATTTTTAAAGGCGAGGGTTGCTTTACCAATACGTTCTTCCAACTGAATACTAATGACGTACAATGCTGCTTAACCTCAAACCCTTGTTATTGCTGTTCCGCCAGTCAGAAATGCAAAATGAAAAATCTTATTGGAATAGCATTCCAACTATTCCAGTCTCTTTTGAGTGAGCTGTTACGTTCAATTTCAGTTCGAGACCAGCTGGGCGAACTGAGGTGTGTTTATCCTCAGTTGAATATGTGAAAATTGTATGCGAAGTTATTTTGAAGTTCAGTCCGTCAATTTGCTCGAACTTGCGCAGTTCGGCAGGTGAAGCCGAGATATTAGCGTATTTCTTAAAAGCTTTTCAAAAAGCTTTCCAAATACTTAAGGCAGATGATTGCCGCATTTCATTTGAAATAAAGTTTGTCTACTAGGGCCATTATGAAAAACTGGATAAGGCATACCTTACTTCAGTATCACTCTTCCGGCATGCCCTTCAATTAAAAAAGGCTAAGGCTATACAGTTATAAAGTCTTTATAGCTCTATTATTATATTTTTAGTTTTCGTATGAAAAGCTTTGCTTATGTGCGACTCTACGCCCACATACGACTGAGATAGCCCTCCAACGTTTTGGGTTATCAGGTGCACATGATATATTTAAGGTGTGGATTTCACCACCCAAAAGCGAAAGTGCGTGTGCACTTATCCTTCCATCAACACGCGCTCCCCACCGTGCCTGGTTAAGGGCTTGTTTACGCTGTCCCTGAATGTGTACCTAATACGACACAAGACCGATCGTACGTGGCTGCATTGCTGCGTGAACAGGTGAGGGGTTATCAAGCTACCGTTGCCGTCCTTGGAATATTCTAAATACGGCGGATCTAGAGAAGGCATACTAGATAAAACTCCCCAATTTGAAGCTGTAAACAATCGTGCTGAATGGATGAATGGGGGGTGGTGAATGTACTACCAACGATGGACTCCAGATACCAGGCGACTGTAGATTACACTTCGAATAAACATGGTAATGCAGAGTTTCGATAGGATGGATAAATATTGGCCCACGATTTGCGGGCGAAAAGCAAATCGTGGGCTAATATTGAGCCATATTGTAAAGAGCTGGGGAGAGGGTTGGGTGGTCTTTATTTCCAAAGCGGGGAAGGGTCATACAAAACAGGGAAAATCCTATCGACTCATAGGTCGTAGTGCAAATACAAAAAAAAAAGAAGAAGAAGATGGTGCACATTGGTATCGAATCTACTGTAATGGACAATACCTCCATAATCTGCCGGTGTTCCCCAAAACTCAATTCAAATATCCGATCATTTCCTAAATTTTTATAAAAGGCCTGCTATTGATCACCTCTAACCTGCACGTTATATGCGCAAGCTGCTGGGTCTTATTCTGTTAACCAGAATCGGGGTATTTCCTCCCTTATAGCACCATTCGGGAAAGATTTCCGTAAGCAAAGCGGTGGAATCCTGGATGATCTAACTGAGGTGAGCAACCTCATCCCGCCGAAATCCGACCAGCATTGTGCAACCGCCCGAATGGACGGTGACCAGTGACCACTTTCATTTCTTCTCTTTTTAGTCCTCTCTAGTTGGCCCCGCACGGTTTCCGTACCCCATCATCGCCTCTTTAGATGTTGATATGCAGGCACTAGTTTCTTTCCCTTCAAGCTTCAAGTTAACTGTTATCCACCATTGCCACCCTGCCCTACGAACCCTACTCTAGCTAGCCTAATGCTGGTTTGCACGCTGTATGCCGTGCCGACACCCGGTGCAGCGGATGCAATTCTTTTGCGATACTTTCCCGGCAGTCGGACCGTCCCAGCTACCTCTTCCATGGGTCACCATTCCAAAATTTTTTATAGTCGTCTTTGGTCTCTTGGCAGCACTCCTTTTCTTCGTGCCCCGACAGAAATTCCCTCGATAGTTACAACCTGTTCCAGCGATCTGGCCTATTATGTGTAAGGATGTAGGAGCTGCTGCAACTTGGAAGCCTACACCTAACAAAAGAAGAGGTCTTCCAACTCGACGAGTCGGATTTCACTAAACGGTATGTTTGCTAAATTCGCAGGATATGACCAATCCAATTTTAATTCCTTTGCCTGATTGTGTCATCTATCATTCCCTCGTAAAAAAATGCTACAGTCTTATAATAGGCTATTTTGCCCACTATTCTTTCGATCTAAGCTTACTTACTCGTCTATTGCAGAATGCTTTGTACAATATGACGGACTGTCTAATAGTACAGCGGGTGATTTTTTTTATGTGACAGTCTAAGCTCAGGTATCACCCTTTGTAGTACTAGTTCATCATGTCGTTTAAGTCAAGGTGCAATGACCAGTAGTAAACGTAGCTCGAAGAGTAGAAAGAACGATAGGATAGGTTAGGAGGAGTCAGGGGGTGAAGGAGGAAATGGCGAGCCTTGCGTATGAACTCTTGGGTTGGGTTATTACTAGCCTGTGTTCTGGCACAAAAGACAAAGTTAGCTTCCGAGTTCCAATGCATCCACTGTATGGTGCAGAGTTTGTATTGACCATTTGTTTACCATAACTTTGGAGCCCTTTAGACCTTCCTTAATTTTATAAAGCTGGCTTTAAATTAGGTCTGCAAAAACCACTTAGGGAAACTACTCCGGTGGGTATCTGATATTTCTATGCGTATTTTATTGACAAAGTAACCTCTTTCAAAATAGCTCAGCCTTTTGTTTGAAAAGCAAAGACGAACATTGGATTTATTTATTTTGTTAAGGACGATGATAGGAGGAATATGTAACAGAAGTTTTCAATAGTACACTTCGCTCTACAAATGTACTAGGCAGAACCGTTTTACTACTGTGTAGTTGAATAACCGTACTCCAGTTAAAATCCACAACAAATTGAGCACTTCCGGATGTTCTATAAATACCTCAAGGAACTAAAAACAAATCCTATATTACTTTAAATCTAAAATTGGACTTTTTTATCTGAAAACATCGCCCAATTGATCCACTTTTCGTTCATCCGTGCCATAAAAAACAGAAATTATTACCCAACTTGTACGAGCGCACCCAGATTAAAGTTTGAAAGTTTCTCCTTCAAGTTTAAGTTCAGGGACAATAAAATCGAGTAAAATTTCACCTTGGATGATTCCTGAGCAAATTTTTTTGCACGTACATAGGTACAGGAAAAACTCCAAATCTCCATAAGTACAATTGCTTGAGATATTCTATTCAAAAAAAAAAAAAAAACGTAGAAAAAAGCAAGGAGATGCTATTTTACATACGATACATTTATTTGCGCACAATCAATACTAAATTAGGTTTCCTTTTATGAAGATTTGGATTTGCACAATAAAAATGTAATAAAAAAAAATTCCCCATTGTTATGTTTTAAGAAGAATCATTGGAGAGAATCCAACACGTGTTACAACTTTTACCTACCTCAGGTAGGAAAACAACGAAAATGTTTATTTCTGATCCCTCAATTTCCATTGGGACCTGGAATCTGTAAATTGTATTTACAGTGTTTGACATAAATCTACACGAATGCGAATAAAAAAAATTTATATACATATATTGTATATATGTGTGTATGTATCACAACTTTTTTTTTTCTTCCTCTCAGGCGCAAAGGAACTTTCTACTGGAATTATTCAAATAAAGTAAAAGTTACGATAACGAATCCATTCCCAGGGTTCCAGTCCTGGAGCTCTGCATTTTTATTGTCTTGGGATTGCTGCTTAAGCTCTTATTTACGATCCTTCCTCCTCGAATATAGCCGCCCGCCATAGACGGATTCTACCGCAGATTGCTTTAGAGAGAATGAGTTGAGCCACATAACCTCGGATGGAAAACTTTTTGCCACGGGCTTTTAAGCCTTATGGCAATTTTATTACCTGGCGGTTCTATGGCGATAGAATTGAATATTTTGATGCGGGGCGAATAGTCGAGGACAGGCTTTAGAAATTAAGCAGCCGAAGACCCTTAATACTGGAGTGTTAAGTGACCTTAGTGTAATGGATTTTAAATTGTGGCATAATTTTGTAAAAGGGATGTGATTGAAAATTATGTAGATTTAACGAAAACTCTGTTGTAGGTAGTTGCATAGTAGATGAAGGATCTTAAGACATGCAACAGTAGACAATAATGTTTGAGGACACTTTTCGTTGAAAAATATAAACCTGGATACATGGTGCAATTTCTTGTTATCTCTTTAGCCATATCCTGAGGCCATAATTACTAAAAGGGTCATCATACGGATCAAACAATATTAAAATTTCTCACAAATTTCCCATGCTTTACAAATACTAGTAAAGAAAACTGATCCTAGAAATATGCAGCATTAAATGTAATTCATAAAAATATTTGGGTGGGTGACTCTACCCTCATTTAGGGTATCTCTTTAAACACGATAGCTTAGGCAAAGACAGAAAAACCACAATCAGAAACCGCCCTGGTACCAGCGCGTTTACGAACTATGCCCAGACCGGGAAACACAACACCACCCACTACCTTGTAGTCGGTGACCATACGTTACAATTAATTAGACAAAAACTTTTCAGGAACCAAAAACATAGGGCAGCGATCTACGAATATATAATTTTAAGATAAAGCGAAGTTAACAGAAATACCATCACTGCCGAAATCTTATCTACCACCGATACTACCACGGTGTCAAAAATAGTAAACTCAAAATAACCATTCAAATCTACCTTTCCTATCACTACCTCAATGAAATATTCAAAAAATTTGATTATCATGAGGCAATAGCATTAACTTCAACAACAATCAATCCAAAACCACCGTCTTTACTTGAAAAGTCCCGGGGCTGCCCTGGCCCCTTTTCATCTTCCTTATTCCTGCGGCGAGGGTCCTCCAGCGGATTTCTCCCGGTTAAAAACCGCGGGTGACACTTAAGGCCTACATACTTGGTCAAATTCGGTGTACATCGAAGTTCGAATGTATAGAATTTTTCAAACTCCGTGACACAAAAAATTTGAGCAGTTCTGCGCACCTCGTTGCCAAATTTTATAAATAATGTTCTATCATTTCCCCTCTTTTTAGTTAAAACGGCAACAAACACTGAAAAACTCAACAAAATAATTTGGGAAGGGATGCGCGCATGCCGAATGAATAAAGTTAATTTATCTTTTTATGTGTTGAGCAGAGCTTTTAAATACATGTAAAGCCCCTGCTCAACAAAGGCAGTTTATTCAACATAATAAGCATAATTTTACTTTAATTATGCGAAATATTTCTCATTTCTAAATTTAAAATAATTTAAAAAAAATGCTGAAAAAAATTCCTTTGAATAAATGAGCGTTTTCATTCATTAACCGACAGTTCCCCGCAGTCGCAAGCAACACAACCTCCCGGGCAGAAGCGCGTATGCGACTGGGCAGGAAAGGAAACGCCAACAATCTAGTAATCAAAGTGATAAAAACACAAATTTCGTATTTTTTAGTAGAAATTACTACAAATTATTTCTGTAGCATATGTGTAAAATATAATAACCTTCAAATAAAAAAATATATAAAAACAGGTGTTTTTCAGTCATAATTTGTAATTTTTTAAAATAAATCATTGAAGTCCCAGAAAAATACACCTCCCTTTAGCAATACGCAGTCGCGACTGATTACATGACATGGCAGCAAGTGATTTGATAGGAGGAGTTAACTGAAGCTTTTGTCTGAGCTTTTAAACATTTTTAAGAGCTTAGCTGGGGAACATGCGCGGGATGTCACGAGGTTTGAAAACAACTATACCACAACTGTCGGTTGTGGGCCGGTCGGCCGCTCAAAACTCGATGCGCTTATGGGTGTGATAAATATCTGGATGTACATCCAATTTGACCGTGTATGGGGCCTTTAGACTATACCGAACTCAACAAAAGGGTGACTTACATAACTGCTGTGCCTGGTTCATCTACTCTTCCCGGTCTATCAGCAGGGTAGGCACTCCTTGCACCTTCAGTGGACTTCCTCAGATCTTCCGGCCACATGCAACACGATTGAGGAACACCAGCCGTCCTGCGTCATAACTTCGGTCAGCCTACCGGATTTTTGTGGCAGGCACCCACTCTTCGTGGCATACTTGTTGCCTTCAGTTCTTCTGTTGATTGGTTTTGGCTGCAGTCACGAAAATAACGTTCCTTTTTTCTTCCAAAATCCTTGTGCCGTACTGATTTATTTCATTAGACTATTTTCCGGGTTAGTCAAAATATTTCCTTTTATTTTCAGACTATTTTATCTTGGGAAATAACGGCCGTAACTGATTTTTTGTTAAGTAACTGTTTTCCGGATTATTCAAAAATATTTCCGTTATGAAAAACTATTTATTTCGTGCTAAGCGTGGCTCTTCCACAAAATGTAACGTGGGGATGGCTCCTACACTGAAGTCGGTTTTCGGCCGAGTTACCCTGGTCCCGGCCTTGGATTTCACTGTATTGCTTAGGAGGCATGAAAAATTGCCGAAAGCTCTGCCTGGAAAACGCTGGCGAAATTAGGAAGGCGGAATCTATTTGCCAGTTAATTGATGTGGAAAACACTCCAAAGCACCTGACTCTTTTTTGGATCAGACTGTGTATAAGACAACGCCATGGTTTTTGTCCGGTTATAAATCTTCCCATTCTTCTCTGGTAGGGATAAGGATATTAAGGCCATTGCCGAAGTTTGAATTTGCGACCATTTAGTCGGGAGGTCCTGATACTATTTCCTGTGGTAGATAGCGCATTATATTACTGTGCCCATAAGCTTTCTCGACCCATCAAACCCGCTTCGCGCAGCCGCCATGTATCTACTGCATTGTCCAAGGCTGCATCTGAACTTTTAGATGCTAGCTCCCTCTCAACTAGTGATGAGCCAACAAGAGCAAGATCAAGGCAAGACGAATATAGCCTTACTCTTGGTTTTTCAAGCTCGGATAAGTCTTGGTCTTGTTCAGGCTCATGTTAAATGTGCAAGACCAAGACAAGACTGCCAGACCAAGACAATTTTTGCTTATCACTACTTTCAACCTCGATGATTGTTCGTTCATCCAGGCGCTCACAGAGTTCTTCATCGGAGTCAGCCTCTTCGTTAGATGAAGCCGTTTTACAAAACTTTATCCATGCCTGCCTTAGTCCGAAATGGTGTTTATAGTCAACTCTTTCGAGCTCCTCTCCCTATATTAGGATACTTGTCGTTGATTAGCAGTACCAAGGCTTTACAATTTCGGTGGGGCTCCACGGCCTTGAGCACCTTCAAGTTGTCCATAGAGATATCCTTGTTGTGGTGCCGAAAATACTCGAGCAATTTGCCCCATCACGAACTCCACGACCATCTCTGATATTTTGGCCTCGATGTCCACCCAGAGAAGGTTCGGTAGTCTCCCGGTACTGAAATTGGCATCAGTTAATGCCACCAGTAGATGGTTCTTCTAGTTTTAGCTCATTGGCCTGTTACCCGTTGAGCCTGATTGTTGGGCTCCTTTGTATAAGCTTCCCCAACCATGGTTGATCTTGAGTTGGAGCAAGCTGAGACTTCCCGAGGGGGAAAAGTCCTTAGTCTTTGGTGCTAGCCCTTGTACGTTGCTGTGTCATCTGCTTGTTTTGGTTTCGAGTAAAGCCGGAAATGAAGTCCGCCTTGGCGTGCGGCATACCAGACTAAGGCACTAGTACACACCGACTTTGCCCGGCAAGAAGGTATGCTGAGATTGTTTGGACATATATACAGAAGATGAATGAAAAGAGATAGACAAAAATGGGACAGTTGGAAAGGGTCGGCCTCTGTGAACATACTTCATTTACATAGATTGAGGATGTTTTTAGCAAAGGACAGCTTAGGAGTGGCTTTATTATGTTTATAACAATGTACCTACCTATATAGCAAATGTTTCAAAAATTTTGCTCTCAAAATAAATTTTGATCATTTTGCTGTTAATCTTTGGCCTGGTTGATTAATGAATTGGCGACCACTGTCTTAGCCAACATTACTCCCCGATATTTGACTGAATCTAAGCTCTCAAATTTTGTGCTCTGTATACAAATACGACATATACGTCCAACGTTTAGAAAAAGGGAAATAAATCTCTATTATTGGGCTCCATGGTATCCCATTTTTTAACTTCTCGGAGTCATGTTCTCATAACCTCTGTAATGGTCAAGTTAAAGTCAAGTTATCTGCATAGCCGATGATATCAGAAGCAGATTCGTGTAGTTCGGTTAAAAGTTCGTCGACAACCAGAGTAGCGGGGACAAAACTCCACCCTGGGGGCTATATTCTTTTATGGGGATTTTTCAACCAAGGTCAAGACTTGTCAAAGTCGTATACCTTCATGTACAATAACTTGTATGTTTCAATAAAAAATCATTTTCGTTAAGTGATTTTTCTTCGAGCTAATTTTTCCAATTTTATGAATAAATTTTTCCGAAATTAGGAAATATGAAATGAATTGATGAAGCGTGCATCTCTTCCTGTTTAAAAAAAGTACCATAGTAGGTTGTCGGGCGCTTTAGCGTGGGAACCAATGTGCAGCTATGCATGACTGGCATTCGAACTTGACGGACAGCCGTGCCTGACGGGCGGTCATGCTTGAGGGATGATGACTCCCTGCTCTGCACGGATGACTCCCTGCTCTGCACGGCTGCATATTGTTCCCACGCCAAAGTGTCCTACTACCCACTTATCAACCACTGGTCATATCTGGTTACTCTTTGTTTTAATGACGTAGAAGGCAGTAAATGTTCACCAATAGTCGAGTAAGTATTGATATATTTCTCTAGTTGAAATACGTTACATAAAATGATACAGAAAATATATTTATAGTTGTTATGGCTCGTTCTTTTGATCAGTCTTGTTACAAATAACATAAATTGAATTATTCACTTGTCAATGGTATCACAGTACAAAAAAAAATATCTTTAGAATATTTCAAACAAATTTCCTTAATTCAACACAAATACACAAAAGGAAAAAAATTGTACCCAAATAAAAAAGCACATTCCTCAAAGAATCATCCTATAACCATAATACAAAAATCCTTTTATTGATATCTAAAATAAAAATCAAACATCACAAAAGGAATTCACGCAAATAAAAGTCTTGTCATGTGATAATGTATTCCTTTGAAGATCCGAAGCATTCGGAAGCTTTTAATTCGGCGCAATCAGTAGTCTCCCCATCATCCAAGCAAATAAAGCCATCACACTTCAAAAGATAATCCAAAGCAACTTTTACAGATGAAGCCCTTCCGCTCTATATCTGACCGAGATCCAGCCGCAAAATGTGATTGCTATCGGCATTATAGATGCTCTTTGGAGAAGTTCAATCTACCTAATGGAAGTCTAAGCCCGCCAAAGTTTTTCCTTTCAAAAATTTGTAATACGAATCCTGGTAAGGAGATTTCTGGCAACAACAACCAAGAGGAGAGGAACACGAAGGAAATCATTTTTTTTTGCTTCTTTTTTTTCTCTCTTAGAAAATTTAAATATTTCCGCAAGAACCTTTCAGAAATCCCGAAATACCTGTATAAGAACAAGTTTACCTACATATTTGTAAAAGAGAGAGAGATGTGAATTCAAGTGAGATTAAAATGTTTGAACACCCAATTTACAAGAAAAAAAATCACCATGAAACAGAATCTTAACAGCGTTGGTGATATTATATGCCGTAAAATTTTTATTTATTTATCCCTGGCCTTGGTGAAAGATTTGCGGATACTTGAGACAGGGTGAACAATTTTGGGGTTGCGTCAGAATTAGATTTTAGGGGTATTTCTTCTCTGTTGCTTGGGGCTTTGGTGATGTATGAGTAATGGTGGGTCCACACGATGGAGAGTTTTGGCCGTAGGGACTTTTGCCTATGGACTTCTGTAAGAAAAATTCAAAGCAAAGTCTCTGGAAAAGTCCTTAAAGAGACCCCGGAGACATTCCGCCGACATGCCCGCACATACAATCTTTCGGCCGTTGTATTCAAACTTTAAACTCTGTATATCAGTCGCACGGAAAGTCAAATGAACAAAATTCCCTATCGTGTGGGCCCACCATAAGCCCTGAAACTTGAAAGTATGATTTTGATAATTTGGGTCCTACTGGATTATGGTCGTCTTCAAAATTGGGCAGTTGTCTGTTTGTTGGCTGGAATACCAAACACTGCAACCTGAACCACTACTAATGTTCAATAGGAAAGGCAGACGTCCCATTCTGTATATTTTGCCTCGAGGAGTGGAAGCCTACCCTTACCGTTCTACGTACCTGTAACCTTTCTTGAACAGATTAGTCAAAAATAAAATCTCTGGCGAATCTATGAAAGTGGTCTAGCCTACAAAATTAATGTATAGAGGCTGCTAAGTATTAGGCTAATCGGTGAAGTATTTTCATTGAACTTTTGGCCCATAGGAGAGATTATTGCTGAAATCGCTTCGTTTTAGGGTGTAGCTGAACACCCAGAGTTTGCCACATATTGGTTGACCACATAGGGGCGTGTCACAAAAGTACGCAATGGCATGAACATAACAGGCACGGAGATCTAAACATGCATGTCACAGGCACGAAAATCTAAAAATACGGGCATGCACGCTCCCGCCACAGGCACGGAAATCTAAAAAAACTAAAAAAAATCGCTAGATGCATACACTCTCTCTCGCCATAGGCATGCATCCACAGGCAAGGAAGTCTTAAAATTCAGCATGAACATTTATAAATGCATCCGCATCGACATAGACCATGCCAAACGTGAGTGTTGTTTTTACAAATAGTCCCCCAGCAAAGCACTAGCCACGTCCAATGCTGCTTGACCTACGCAATTGAAGGAGAATCGTTCTACTGAGTATGCTATTAGCAACCTTTATGGTCACCACGATCATTTCCCCTTTTCTTCGTCCTATACAATTTTTAAAGCCACACAGGCGATATCTATTATTATTACGTTTTTATAGTTTAACTTTAGAACACTTTAACCGCTTTTAAAATCCAAAGTGACTCTAAATGCCGCTGTCACTGCTTTTATATTTTTAGGCTCCTCCCTTATCCAAGTTTCAGATCGTTCGATCATAGATTCGACGGGAGGATTCTTTTTCCGGAAACTTTGAAAAGCTTTCTCCTTAATTACGGTTCGTTCAAATTCTAATCTAATTGAGTTAGAGTTACGTTAGTACATAAATCGTTACAAATCGTTAATTCAACTTCTAACTAAGTCGTAATAAATAACAGTTGTTTCAAACTTCTAATAGATGGCGTCCATATTATCACACTATATTCTCATGATGACTCAATGAATAACTTGACGAACAAGTGTCTCCATCACCCTTAAGCTTAAGAGCCAATAAGTTTTAAACCTTTTCGAGGCACACAAAGGAGGGATTTTAGATCAAATCCCCTCTACCTTCCCCAATTCCTTTAAGAACATGTTTCCAAATTCACCGTGACTGATATTGTCCGGGGCCGGATAAACGTAAAGAGTGTTCGGTTATTCCATCAGCCTGTTTCTCTCCGCAGCTTCGTCAGTGGGTATCATACTAATTTCTCAATCTGGCTGCAAGATTCCAGCTCCCAAAATTATCGACACGATTCTGGTAATGCCCTTACGATGCAACCTCAAGCGGTAGCACGATCTCTAACTGTTCTAACAATAACAAGTCTTCCTAGCCTTGAGAAAGTACATGGATATGCACACACAGTGGCTTCTCTACAATATCCTTTGGTTTGCCGGCGAAAGTTGTCCCATCTAGCCAATTCACAGGCCTGCAAAAAACGGTTTTTTTTTTAATTTAATAGTCGTATCCTAAGTATTTTTTCGCGCTGAATCCGAATCCGTTGGCCAAATTGCCCTATCACGTCAGGATTTTGAGCAATCCTAACCTAAAAGTGCCAAAAAGCGTGTTTTTTGCACTTTTGCGCGTTAAATATCTCAAAACTATGGAATGATAGGGCAAATCTGACACCGGGATCGTTTTCAGCATGCCAAAATCTATAGAAAACCATGTCGAAAGCGTGAAATTTGACAACACTTTTTTTGTAATACTGAAAAGAAAAAACGAGGTGCAACGATGATAACATGTCTTAATAAAAATCGTCGATTTCGCGCCAAGAAGTTTTTCTTTTCAGTATTACAAAAAAAGTGTTGTCAAATTTCACGCTTTCGACATGGTTTTCTATAGATTTTGGCATGCTGAAAACGATCCCGGTGTCAGATTTGCCCTATCATTCCATAGTTTTGAGATATTTAACGCGCAAAAGTGCAAAAAACACGCTTTTTGGCACTTTTAGGTTAGGATTGCTCAAAATCCTGACGTGATAGGGCAATTTGGCCAACGGATTCGGATTCAGCGCAAAAAAATACTTAAAATACGACTATTAAATTGAACAGAAAAAAACCTTGCAGGCCTGTGTTATCTGCATTCTCGTTGCTCTCGATGTGACCCGACGTGTATCCTCTGAACAAAGACCCTACGCCTCCCGGCCATGAAAGAGAGCTTTTTATGGTAGTTTTCGACCAGCTTGGACATTATACAAGCCAAGCGTTATTACGAGGCAAGCGATTCTTTGGACCCATCTGTTACATCTTTTAGTAAGAGGGGGCGACCATACAGGAGACGTGCTCCAGACTAAAATCGTTTCAAAATTTGAGTGATTTTTGCATTCGAAGTGATTTTTGAGTGATGACAAATTCAATGTTTATCAGTTTTAGTATTGCGCCCAGGCCGAGCGGTGGCGGACGAAGGAAGATAAATCACTCAAAATTCCTAAAAAAATTGTGGAGAAATTTTTTCCTGGAGTCCCAATTCGCCTATTCCTAATTGCCTATTGAAGCACTCAAAAATCACTTTTGAGCTTTGAATTTTTTTTGGAGCTATTTCGGTTTCGAGCCTTAGGCTGGTCGTCCACTGGAAGCGTATTCGAGCGGCTTCGCGCTACGGCCATACATATGAGCGGCTACAAGCGGCTCATTTGAGGTGAGATGAGTGAACAGAGATTAATGCGTCTCTGGCGTTGGAATGTGTCCAAAAACTGAACAGGTGTGCGAAACAAAACAACGTGACGCTAGCTTGGGTTAGAGGACATACAGGCATCGATGGGAACGAAAAGGCTGACAACCTGGTAAAACAGGGATCAACCTCGGAATTCTGGGGACCGGAGCCATACTCTGCCATTGGCAGAGGGTTGGTAAGGAACTGCATCGAGAAATGGGTCGCTGAGGAACACCGGAGACGGTGGGACGGACTCCATTGGATGGAGGACATGAGGCAGACTCCCTTCAATCAGCTGCTTGCGATAACTAGGGGAGTCGAAGCAAGGGAGCAATGGGACAACCCACTGCAACCCCAATAAGATGACTCTAGGCAGAGGGACGAAAAGGGACCCGCAAATAGTGGTCTGATTCGGTATCCCTCGAAACCACAGTCGAATAAATTATACGAATAGTTATGAAGCCGCAGATTTTTTACTATTGCAAGGAATATCAGTAGTAGGCGCTTCCTGTTGAAACGCGCCTACGTGAAAATTTTGTCGAACTTTAGGACTATCCGCGGAATTCCTGGAAAAGCGTTGATAATGATCCTTCATTATTCACGAGGGCTCCAGGTAGCTTTGAAAAGATTTCAAATAATTTGTGAATCTTGAAATGAAATTAATCAAAAAAAATTTGAACGGATCAGAAAGTGCACTTTTCAATCCTAGGATCGGGAAAGTTAGCGTGAAATCAAAGATCTGTATTGTCCGAATTCGTCCCTGACTTTAACCACTATTTATAAGCCACTTGCCATCCGCCTTCGAAGCACAAGCTTTATATTTCTGCTGATAATTAAAATAAATCAAATTTTAACAACTATCAGGTGATATTTCTTGTGTATTTGCTTTGCGCTGAATGAACCACCAAAATTACAAAATGATATTATAAATGTATTTTTTCATACAAAAGGCTTTTCGGGGAGGGGGGGGTTGTCCCAAAAACCCCCGTTCCTACGCCAGTGGCTATATTTCTTCGGTGTACGATCTTTTCAAACATTAGTAGCGAAAATCAAGTCCAAAAGACGGAAATATAGTTTTATAGCCTATTATGAAAAGAGGTATAAACTATTCAGGAGAATTCTCAATTTTGTTGAAAGCATCTTGTGAATTTCTCTTAAGCACTACATCATTCAAAAATGAAAAATTTCCTACACAAGCACATAACAATAAATTGTAATCAAAATGTAATTCAGACAGAGTGTCTTCTCTTATTTCAAATACAATTCGGATAATTAATATGTTTACTCTACAATTTATTTAAATTTTATACGTATTTACACATTCCAGTATGCGGCATCGAGAGATCCTGAACAAACAAACTCTGAAAAATACCCGCCATGGGATGAATGTAACTCTCGCATTCCTCCTTAATCCAAAACCTTTATAAAAAATAATAAAAAAGCAAATTCTGATCCCGTTTCTCTTTTGTCATAGCCCAGAAAAAAATCCCTAAAAATTATACAAATTGAAACAAGCCCTGGAAATTTCGCTCTGAATGTTTCGCTGTAAATATACGAAAGACATTAGACCCCGCCATTTCTGGGATCATAAAATTATGCAAAGGAGCATCGAGGGCAAATTTTACATATAATATGATTTATTAACGGGGGCCCACCACAAATATACACACAAATTTATAGTAAAAGTCAGGTGTAAATCTCGCCACAAGATTTTCTAAAGAGCAGCTATTAGCGTTTAGCTCTGCCATCGCAACAGTACCGCACCACACAAAAAATAACAAAAATGGGAGAAGAAAATTTCAATTTTCAATTCAAAATAATTGTTAGGACGGTTCCATTCGCAATTTGAAACATCTGCCGCCTATCAACGTAAATTGGGAAGTCTCGTCCTTAATACTTCCGCAAAGTGGAATTATGCAAATTGTTTGTCTGCGGATTCCGGATCTGGATCCTTCATCCCAATTTGTGAATTAGGAGGGACCCGGGCTCCTTCCAGTGATTTGTTAGCAAATGCTTTCACAAGATTACAAATTTTTCCTTTGGGGGTATAGTCGAAAACTTATGATAGTATTCAATCTACTTGTATTATCCTCGTTAAAGTTTTCCCTTTATTTTTTGACAGAGAAAAGGATACCCCTTTTTTGGATAACGATGTTTGCTTAAATATCGAAAATTTTCCGGGCTGTCTTTAGTGGTGTTTGTAGAGTGAAGCAGCACTTGTTGCTGTTGCTGGAGACTTATATTATCAATTATATTCCTGTGGCACCTTTTGTGCTGTGATTTTGTTGAGTGAATATTGTTGAAGGCAGGTTGTTTTAATAGATTAACATTGCTTGTGGAAATGGAACATTGGTTTAGAGTTTTTGAGAGTCTTTGAAACAAACTCCGTTGTTTACGTAATCCATTTCATCAAAACTAATGAAACTATAAAATACAATTGAAAACATGATACATTCTAGAGCTTCTGTGGGCGGGTATTCTAGGGGAAGTTCAAGAGTTAATAGTCGTAAATCATCAACCCAGGATTTCTGAAACGTTTCAATGAAAAACACATAATGAGACTTGAATCTTTCGCAATTTGTTTGATGGCCTTCAACTTAAGTTCTTGCTATAATTCCTTTTCCTTTGTTTTTGGTATAATTCGTTAACGTTTCACTTCTCAAACAATTCCTTTTAAACTCCAAAATATTAACAAACTTAGAAAAAAACTAGTTGAGATGTGGGTTTGACCCCTTCGGTCCACACGAACTTCCCAGTATGATGAACGAAGATGGAATAAACTGACTTCTTACAAAATAGTAATATGTTTAGCACTAGTAGGAAATTGACTAGTATCAGAACTGGTGACAAAGTAATCTTGAGAGAACCTGGTTCAAATAATTATAATAGCGGTAAAACCACAAGATTTTTCTAGAGAATTTATTTTTGCTGAACGTTAGCAAACAAACATTTCCTTCGTACTTCGTTCGATTCACTAAAGCGGGTATTCGAATACGTATTGAGCGTGTTGAAGTGCCGGCGCCGTTGATAAAATGGGAAGCGAATGACTTCATTTGTAAATTCCAAAGCTTGAATGTAAAATACTTGTCCGACTTGACCAAAAAGAAGAAATTTTGCGGTAACTACTGGAAATCCCGGAATGAACCGCAATTTCCTGAAACTGTATCACACGTAGAAAACAATTCCCCGTCAAAAAGTGTTGATCCAAGGTTTGCAAAATTCGTGATGTTTGTAAAGAGTAACGAAATTTTTGCACGATTTTTAAAGGTTGTCGGATTTTGACAAATTGTGTTTTGTTGGAAGGCTATAGATGTGCAGAACCCAAAAAAGATCACTTCGTTTAGAACGGGTCTCATTCCAACGAGTCTATTAGATATTAGCAAAATTTATCTACTGAAGATCTTTCTGATACTGAACCGAAGTTTTTCCATTTAAACAAAAAAAGCCCGACCGAATGTTATGAAATTTTTTTCGGGGCTTTTTTTCGTAAATATTCTTCTATTGGCACCTCAAAGAAGTTTATATAGTTTTTGGTTCGCACGGTATCGTGCAGGTACAAAATTCATGAACGTCGTTTAAACAAAAAAACGGTTCGACGGAATTTTATGAAAATCTTTTCAGACCATATTTTGGTTAATACTCTTCGAACGGCACCTCAACTAAGTGGATATCTTTTATAGTTCGCGCAGGTACAAAAATCACTTACATATGTCATTTAAACCCAAAAACGGCACGATCGAATATTATAAAAATCTTTTCAAAGTATATTATCGCTAATACGCTTCGAACGACACCTCAAGTAAGTCGATATCTTTTGTGGTTCGGGCGATATCGCACAGGTACAAAAATCACTTATGTCGTTTAAACCAAAAAACGGCTCACGACAAAAAATGGATCAACCAAATTTTATAAAAAATCTTTTCAGATCATATTTCCGTTAATACGCTTCGAACGACACCTCAACGCAGTCGTTATGTTTTTTGGTTTGCACGATATTGTGCAGGAAAAAATGACCCCATACGTTTACGTACCCACACACATATTTCCACCCAATTTTTTGCTTGAAATGGTCTTGGGACCTTTGAAAATGAAAATACGTTGAAAATTTCGATTTCGATTTTCGGACTGATTACAATAACTTCCCTATACTGGGAAGTTAATTAAACTATATTGCTTGAAAACGTAAACTATAATGCCCTTGAGTAATCGATTTTCCGGTTTTAACTCTGCTCTACCACTGCTGCTGAATTTTTGTACTGTCCAGGAACCAACAAAAATGTCCCGGTTATCCCTTGCTTCTATTCAAGCTGAGCACCCACGGTGTTGCGACGTTTCTGGTAAGTTATTTTTGGATTTTTTGCTACAAAGCCTTCACAATCCTTGTGAAATAAAATATAGAACCTATAGTTAACGTGACGACCATACATCCCGTTTTGAACGGGAAAGTCCTTTTTTTCGGTTCTTCGTCCCGGTGTCTCCAAAAAAAAAAACTGGGAACGCAAAATTGTCCCGTTTCAGAAACCGCGCGATAATTGCCGGGCCGGAAAGGGTAGAGGAGAGGGGCAAAGGCGTAACTGGAGCAAGGCCGGTTAAAAAGTCATAAAAAGCAAAATGATTGCGCAAATATGCTTGTGTTGTGTTGGCGGCCCATTAAGCAAAAAGCGTCAGCTAAAGAAGCTCTTCGTGGTTTTATCAAAAGAGATGAAAAATTAAAGTGAGTTTAAAGAAGTACCCAGTGCGGTGGCAATACAGAAGTCGTTTCAACTAATTTGTTACGAGTTTTAAATAAAAAAATTCAATGGAAAACTCGCAACAGATGACTTTTTAGTTTGGCAAAATGGGATTTCCTATATGCCTACTTTTCCCATATTGTTGCAGGTAATATTGAACAACATTTAAAGTCTGGTAAACATAAAAATGCCGATTGTGCCGCTGCTTCAAGTTCTTCAATGTTGACCTTTTTCAAGAAATCTGACGCACCAACTTCAAAAGATTTGGATATCGCCTCGGCAGAAGGCGTCTCGGCCTATCACACAATACAAGAAATCCACAGTTTTCGCTCCAATAATTGTCCGTCGAAATTAATCCAATCATGTTTCGATCAGAAGTTTAGATACGACGCGGGTACGAGAACAGAAGCTATTGTAGTAAATGTTTAGGCCCGCAGAGCGATCGAATAATTATTAAAAGAGGAACTTGCTTAGTCCAAATGTATTACAGTTTCAGTCGACGCATCATACCACGATAACAAGAAAATATATCCTGTTCTGGTGCGCTTTTCCAACCTTACGAAGGTGTGCAAGTAAAAATTTTACAACTTCAAGATCAACCAGGTGAAACTTCTGATATCATTGTTAATTATTTAGCCCAAGTGTTGACAGAGAATAGTTCGACTGAAAAGTCGTGGTATTTTGTGGGGGACAATGCCAATGTCAATTTTGGGGAGCAATGTGTTAGTCAAATTACAACCATCTCTGGGAAAAACATTAACAGATATTGCTTGCGGAGCGCATATAATTCACAACGGAATAAAATCTGCTGCAGATGGCCCACCCGTAGATTACGAATGCATTATTGTAAAGATATATTTTTTTTTTGTATTACACGGTTCGAGTTGAAGCTCTGAAGGAGTTTTGCGTCGAAGTTGGAACAGAAAATCAGAAAATGCTGGGCTATAGCAAAACTAGGTGGCTTGCGCTTATGCCTGCGACAGAAAGGGTTTTAAAAATGTACCAGCCACTAAAGAACTACTTTTTGAGCATTGAAAATGTCCCCAAATATTAAAAAACTTTTTTGAAGGCCCCAAATCAGAATTTGGCTTCTTTTTTCGCGCTCAGTGAGAAAGTTTTCATTAAGATGTATTGAAGATTGAAGGTCAGACGTTATCGGCAATTGAAGCTGCAAAAGAAATTAACCAACTGAAGCATAATTTGTTTCAGAAACAGACTAATCAAAACATGGCAAGAATTTTATTCTTACCCCTGCTGACAAATATAAAAATGACTTCCTTGACTTAACGTAATAATTACTTTTGATAAAAAAAATTTTTTTTTAATTTTTTTTTTCATTGAGAAGCAGCTGGTCTTCTCTAAATTGAATTTCCTTTATGCTTTACATAATGAATCGGCCCTACTAATTGAGAACCGATGTCCCGTTTTTAGTAGAAAAATAAATGGTCACGCGTTACCCATAGTGGAAGGCCTTATAGGAGAATATCAAGCTGGTTTTAAGTCAACATCGCATCAACTGCTGACCTCAAAGCAAATTCTGGAGAAATCCTGAGAAATAAATGTAGACATACCAGATATTTGTCGTCTTTCAACAGGCGTATTAATCGATAAACAGAGAGAAGCTTTACAGGATCCTATTGGAATTAGGAGTCCCCTCCAAGCTGGTACAATGTACTGTACGATGGACTACAATCGATACAATTACTTGCTAAGCTCAGGAGTCACCCTTTGTACTACCAGTCCGTTGTGATGTTTGTCACGTCATGGTGCAATGTCTAGCAGTAAGCTTAGTACGGGTTATGGGGGTTCAAAGGGGTGTTAAAGAACGTGGCGATGTATCCTGCATTTGAACTCTTGGATGTTGTAGGAGCTCGGAAATACTGACTGCGAGAGATTATTCCACAGTCGAGTTGTTCTATTTAAAAACGAATTCATATCTTGTTGAGTGCGTGAAAGGGGGAGCTGCAGGTGGAGGGAATGAGACCAGTAGGCTAATCTAGTGTTGCGGGTATATGATTGCCGTGAAGGCAGAAGAGCGTTTATCTCGGAGGAACAGCCACTAGGATAGTAGCAATAACATTTTGTCAGTGCTGCTACATTCCTACGGTGGCTCAGGTGGTCGATGATGGAGCAATCGGTATCGTTATCAATTAATTTAAGGACCTTTTTTGAGTTTATCTAACCATGTTAAGGTGGTTAGTGGAGCACCGCCCCAAACGAGGGAGTTATATTCGAGAAGAGGCCGAATGGAGGCTTAATAAATAACAGCACGGGCCGATGGCTGGAGGAGGAACTTGCACCTCTTAAGGAATCCCAACCACTGCGATGCTTGTTTGCCGATTTGATATATGTGGGCATTCTATCGTAAGTCTTTGGTTAATGTCACGCCTAAGATGTGTATGGAGGGGTCGGCCATTAGTTTAACTTCATCCATTGTCAAGGATGGAGAGGTGTTGTTTTTTTAACTTCCCAGTATAGGAAGTTACTGCAATCGGTCCGAAAATCGAAATCGAAATTTTCGACGTATTTTCATCTTTCAAGGTCCCAGGAGCATTTTAATCAAAAAATTGGGAGGAAGTATGTGTGTGTGTGTGTGTGCGTACGTACGTGGTCATTTTTTCCTGCACGATATTGCGCCAACCAAAAAAGATATCGTCTTCGTTGAGGTGTCGTTCGAAGCGTATTAACGGAAATATTATCTGAAAAGATTTTCATAAAATTCTGTCGAGCCGTTTTTTTGATTAAGCGGCGTAAGTGATTTTTGTACCTGCACGATATCGCCCGAACCACGAAAGATATTGACTTACTTGAAGTGCCGTTCGAAGCGTATTAGCGACAATATAATCTGAAAAGATTTTTATAATATTCGGTCGAGCGGTTTTTTGGTTTAAATGACATAAGTGATTTTTGTACCTGCACGATATCGCGCGAACTATAAAAGATATCGACTTAGTTGACGTGCCGTTCGAAGAGTATTAACCAAAATATGATCTGAAACGATTTTCATAAAATTCGGTCGAACCTTTTTTTTTTGTTTAAACGACGTTTATGATTTTTGTATCTGCACGACACCGCACAAACTAAAAACTATATCGACTTCATTGAGGTGCCGAAAAAAGAACATTAACGAAGAAATGCTCTGAAAAAAATTTCATAATATTCGGTCGGGACTTTTTTGTTTAAATAGAAAAACTTCGGCTAATTGGCAGAAAGACCTTAAATTGACAACTTTTGCTAATATCTCATAAACTCGATGGAAAGAGACCCGTTCTAAGCGAAGTGATCTTTTTTGGGTTCTGCACAGCGATAGCCTTCGAACAAAACATCACTTGTGAAAATCCGACAACCTTTCAAAATCGTGCTAAAATTTCGTTACCCTTTACAAACTGCGCGAATTTTTCAAACCTTGGATTAGCACTTTTTGATCTGGAATTGTTTTCTACGCGTGATACAGTTTCAGAAAATTGCGGTTTCATCCCGGGATTTTCAGTAGTTACCGCAAAATTTGTTCTTTTTGGTCAAGTCTGACAAGTACTTAACAGTTACAGTTTTGCTAATATCTCCGGAAAGCTTTGGAATTTCTATTTCAGTGGACAACAAGACCGTAACGGCAGAACCCTCTCTAAACATCCTAGGCGTAACATTAGCTGAAGATCTGCGCTGGAATAACCACATATTCCAAAGTGCTAAACAAGCATCCCAGTGTCTAGGATTCCTCAAAAGGAGCAAATTTCTCCTTCAGCCGTCTGCCAGGGCTATAATTTACAAGTCCTACATTCGTCCCCGTCTTGAATATAACTCGTATATCTGGGCCGGGGCCCCAAGAACCATCTTAGTTTGGCTGTACAAGGTGCAAAACCGCGCTCTCAAACTTATTGGTGACAGCTCCATTTGCTCTTCAATTGACTCATTAAGCCACCGTAGGAATGTTGCAGCTCTAGCAAAATTTTATCGCTTAGTCATAATGATTGCTCCACTGAAATAAGTAACCTCATGCCTCCACGGCAACATTTTTCCCGCAACACAAGACTTGCCCGCTCGGCTCACCCCCACAGTTTACAGCCCTTATCTTCGCGCACACTCCGATCTAGAAATTCGTTTATAACAAGAACAAATCGTCTGTAGAACAACCTTCCAAAGACAGTATTCCCGAACTCATACAAGGGGCCATCCATAAATTACGTCACACGTTAGGGGGGAGGGAGGCGGTCGGCGAAGTGTGACATTGTGCGACAAGGGGTGGGGGGGGGGTCTTAAATTTTGTTACGTCACATTTCAAAATCTAATATGTATATCTAAATATAGTAATACTGCTCATTACGCGAAGGATACGTTCCGCAAAAACTCGCGTTAAAGCTGGTGACAGACGCACGCGCAATGGCAGTTGTGTGATCTGTGTATTATTTTTCTATCCTACAGAGCGTCTCTTTGTTTTAGGTACTAATCTCATTACTACAATTTGGAAAACATATAATTTTGCATTAATTATTAAATTCAATATATTTTTAATTAATCGTTTCTTCTTTTGTTAATTTTTTGAAATGTTTAAGTGAATTTTATGTTGATTTTATGTTAATTTTATTAAAAAATAATTTAAATAGAAATATATTCAATTTCGGAACTGCTGTTTTAGTTTAATAACTTCTAGATGCAAAATTGCACAATATGTGACGTCACACTAGGGAGGGGGGTCTCCCAAATGTGACCAGCTGTGACAAGGACGGGGGGGGGGTCAAAATATCATGAAATTCGTGTGACGTAATTTATGGATGGCCCCCAACATCCAAGGGTTCAAACACAAGGTTCATCGCCACTTTCTGCAACACCCCTTTGACTCCCCCTAACCTATTATGTCCTTCTCTCTATCTTTCGAGCTAAGCTTACTACTGGACATTGCACCATGACCTAAACGACATGACGTACTAGTAGTACAAAGGGTGACACCTGAGCTAGACTATCACATAAAAAAAAAAATGAAGTCATTCGCTTCTCAGTTTGTCAATGGCGCTTCAGCCCAATTTGAACACCCGCTTTAGTGCAGCGAACGAAATACGGAGGAAATGTTTGTTTGCTAACGTTCAGGAAAAACAAATTCTCTAGAAAAATCTTGTGGATTTACTACTCTTATAGTTATTTGAACTAGCTTCTCTTGGGATTGCTTTGTCATCAGTTCTGATACTAGCCAATTTTCCACTAGTGCTAAACGTATAACTATTTTGTAAGAAGTCAGTTTATTCCATCTTCGTTCATCATACTGGGAAGTTAATCGTGTGGACCGAAGGGGTCAAACCCACATCCCAACTAGTTTTTTTTTTTTTTTAATAAGACAGTACTTGGGTTTGGTGGGATTGTACTCGACACGATTCTTTCTTCCCCACTCTAGAATGAGTATAATGTCGTTATTAATATAGTGGGACATTAGTTCACGATCCTCAAGACAGGATCTGTCTTGTATCGAAGCTGTAAGAGTAACGTAGAGTTCCGTCGTCAGCGAAGCTGAGAACTGGGTTGGAGGGGATTGAAAGAAGGTCATTTCTAAAGATAAGAAATAGGGCCGGTGATAAAATTGACCCCTGGGGGACCCCGCAGAGATCGTAGAGCACCTTGATTGAACGGCCGAAAAGGAAACTCTCAATCCACTCCTGTAGAAGAGAGTCGACTCCAATAGCTTTGAGTTTAGCTAACAGGGCTGAGTGCCAATCCTAATTCCTAATAGGTTTCATTTTTCCCGGGTTCCCGTTAATGAAATTATTTTCCCGTTTCCTGGGAACAAAAATAATCCGGGAAACATGACTCTCTAACTGTATACATGTAAAGCTGGATTCACTGAAATAATTTTAAAATTTTTTCACTATAATAAATTATTTAAATCTACAAAAGAATTCAAGCTAATCTACAATTATTCCACTGAAATCACGCCTATTGGGCTAACACTACTACATAAATTGGAAATAACACTGGTTCCAACAAATTTCCAAATATGCCACTCAATTTAGCCTTAAAACCCAAAAACAGAAATCATTTCCTATTTCAATCCCAAGGCCTAGTAATAATTATGGATAAACGCGATTATTTAACATTAATTGAAAGAAGTTTTAATATCGTTTCCCTGTTAATGGATGTACATACATAATCCTATTATCACTGTTTATCCAATATGTGCTCATGATTAATTTTAATTACAACATTCGCTGAATGTGTGCACATGATTCAAGGGGGATTTTGGCGGCGCTTCCTGCTGCAGGAATAACTTGTAAAATGGTAGATATTTATTTATAGATAAAATGGATGATTGGGATGAAACAATACTATGTTAATTAAAATGGCTGTGTTACTGTAAATTCCAGGCGACGTCACTCGTAAAACGTTGGTTTAACTAAGAGTCAGGTATGGTCGAAAATTATTTGATTAAGGTCATAGATTATATGTATTATACCTTTGGATTTATCAGATAGTGTTGCATGTTCGTGGCAGGTCTTCGGTTGGGATTGCGAAATTGTCAAGGTAACTATAGGTGCTATAAAGTGGAATGGTATCATACACAACAGGTGCTGATGGGTGCATTGCCGAATTTGTTATCACTTGGTTTATAAAGTTGATACTATTTGCTAATGGGTCTGTGGTTTACATGCCCATGTTGGCTAATGTCGAAATTATTAAATGTATAAATAAATATTATGGAACAAAGGGGGTTTGGGATTTTAATAATTTCATTAATTTCATGATACAGTAAATTGTGTGCTATAGTGCCAGCATGCAATCTGCCGTTTTTAATTTTAGCTTTTACAGCTTCATTAAATTATTAGAACTGTCACAGCATCACCTATTAGGTGCAATTAGTCAGAGCTTGTGGGATCCAGGTCAACAATGCAAAAAAAATCATAGATTTTGTTCTAAGTAGTTATGTTCATAAATTTATGAAGTGCTATATGAAAAAACCATTAATAAGAGCCAATTCAGGCCAATTATAAACTTCGCTGGAGTTTTCATACATAGTAGAATACATTGTAATTTCGAAATTACTTTCCGTTAGAGATGAAGTTATGCAGTTTGTTTGACATACAATTTAATTAGCCGTACGTTGGTAATCCCCAGTCGTAGGCGTAGGGTAATTTGACATTTACTGTGTTTCCATGAACCGTGCTAGAATATTCGATGAGTTTACAGAAGACTTTTCTCCTCAAGTTAACTCGATGATGTTTCCATGACGGTTCTGGGCCGAAGTGACAGATAAGTAATTTTACATCGGGACTCCGTTGATATATGTACATATATGTATGTGCAGTAAACATCGTGCATCTTTGAGATATGCAAAACCCGGCTTAACACGACGTGTTTAGTGGAGTTTTCTTGGATTTAACGATCCGCGTTTCCATGTTCCGAGTTTCCATTGTAGAGTTGTGGTTGAGTTGAAATTACACTTCAACTCTACGCATAGAGTTAGCGTATCCATTTCTGAGTTTACACGGTAGATACGTTCCAGCAAGAAACGTGTAAAAAAACCGTGAAAAAAAATTGTGTATGAATAATATGTTATTGGTTTCATATCCCTAAAACCTGCTAAAATGAGAGAAATAAAAGGATAAAAACAATTACATGTGGTAATATTAAAAGTTTAAACACATTTTATTCGTTCATAAAACACAAAATTTAGTTCAGACAATTTAATTAAACTTAAACTAAAAATAAAATAAATTAAAAATCAACAAAAATCAAAGAATATAGAATTTATAACCAACGAAGGCGCAAGCTGGAATAAACAATAACTTTATTCGCTAGCATGATTTTGAATCATAAGACGCGTTCGTCTGCGCATGGTGGATTGATCATCACTGGAAATATTCATCATATTATCATCACTGGAAATATTTTGTATGGTGTCCGGGATATCTTCAGCAGTAGTAGATTTTTCTCTTACTGGTTCGATGTGTCGTGCTGGTTTGGCAACAAAAAAATCTGTTATGAACTGTTTAGATTTAGCTTTTGACATCTCTTTGTGTAACTCTTTATAAGGAGCCATACACAATGTCAGATCACGGTTGAACTGTGTAGCTCTTTCGACATTAGGATCATTTGTAATTAGAAGGCTTCCTAATTTGCTTGCCAGTTGCAGTGCTTCATGAAGTACATTTGTAGTAAGTTGCTCTGGTTCATTATCGTCACCGTCACTACTTTCAGTAGGTTCAACATTCTCTAATGCAACCTGTATTATCTCATCGTCGCTAAGAACTTGATCAACTAGCAGTTCATCAATGTCGTCAGGACTCAAGTCATCAAAACCCTCCCCACCAACGCTGTGTGCCATAGTGATTATAGAAGGATACTCATTCGTGTTTGGAGCCACATAATTGTTACTTTTAACACATTCTGGCCAAATCGCTCTCCAACATGCATTTAACGTTGATGGTCGTAATTGAGCTATTGCTAGAGCAGCATGTGTTACGCAATCCTTGATAGAAAACTTTTTCCAGGAAGAAATTACCGTAAGAGTTTTATCTCTATCCATTGCTTCCAAAATATGTTGGAATGTTCGCTTGATGTAGTAAGTTTTAAATGTGCCGATAATTCCCTGGTCCAGCGGTTGAATAAGGGATGTCGTATTTGGTGGCAGAAATAAAACTTGTATGTACATTTTCATGTTTCAACTCTGGATGACCAGGTGCATTATCTATAATCAGAGGAACTTTGAATTCCAGGCCTTTTTCATTCATATATCTTCTAGTTTCTGGGACAAAACATTTATTGAACCATTCTGTAAAAATATCAGTGGTTACCCATGCTTTTTTGTTCGCCATCCAAATAAACCGGTAATTTATCAAAATCGACAACTTTCATTGCTCGAGGTTTGACTGCGCGATTGACTAGAAGGGGCTTCAGCATCCGGTCTCCTGAAGCAACTCTTAACTCTGGTTGAAATCTCATAGAAACTCGGTAATGGGCGCTGACTCTCCGTTAACCCAGGGTAAACTAAGCATGGAACCTCAGTAATTGATCACGGTGGGATACTCGCCGTAGCTCAATGTTATGCTCAATGTTTATTTGTGTGTAATTTTCATTTCCCCCAAATGGCCGGAGAAAGGAAAAATATCTTGATGAAAAATATCTTAAATATACTTAGATGATTTTGTGTTATAACTCTATTGCTTAGTAGGCAGATATCTTCAATTAACGAATTTAAACATTTTGTGGAGTCGACTGATTTGCAGTCCCAAATAATCAAGCGCACAACGAGTTTGCAAACTAAATGAAACTTTTGTCCACAAACGAGCACGTCGCATTTTGGATCAATCGGTGTTCTGTGCCCAGATAGTTTTTAGTCACGAAGTTTTTTCAAAATGTCAAGTAGCTCAGATGAAATAGAACCACGCAAATAAAATGGCTTCCGACTGACAAGAAAAGTCGCACGCAAGCAGTTCAAACAAGTTTCAAATCGGTCTCGTCTCTGTCGACCAGTGTATGGATACCCACTTCGGTTCACGGGCAAGATCACGGGTGCAGCTGACATTGCAAATCACTCGACTCGTGTTCGGAGGGCCTAACTCTATTTTTATTAATACTTTGCAATATTGTTAGTATTTCTCTTTTAAGTCTCGGTTCTTATAACAGGTGATCTACTGCCCAAATCCCGCGAATCCCGCAGATCCCGCAAGTCCAGTCCCTCATTACTGATCCCGCAAAAATGTAATGAGTGACAGGATTCGCACGCTCGCGTAATTGGATTCCCTAATAACTAATGTATGTATTGGAATATCTTGTTCCCAGTATTTTTCATAATTTGTCTAATTGTAGATAATTAATAGTTCTAAATCCGCATTGGTATTTACCAATGAATTACCAGTTTCTGTGTATGGTTTGATTCTGCCTGCCAGTAAGGATGAACATATGTTGTTATATAGAGGGTAATAGCTCTACAGTTTTCACAATCTAGAGGATCACCTTTTTGTGTACAGAAGCTATTACTCCTTAGTTCAAAACTTGTTCATATTTTCGCTACTAATAAATGTACTATCTTTTGTAGCTCATCCTACCCATGTTTATAGAACTCAGCTTGGGTTTTGTTGTTCCTTATTTTCTTGGTAGTTGTTACTCCTTCGTCCTTTTTGAAGTGCCCTTGAAAGTACTCCATCCATGTTTAAAGTATTTTGGATATCTCATGTACTTTTTCGCTGTCCTTATTTCTGATGCTGGTATTTCAAGGGTTTGTAGCGTAGTGGTAGTGGGTCTTAATGAGTACACCTTTTTAACCGATTACAATATTCATTCAAACATAATATACCATACTATACAAAACTATCGAAAACCTAAAAACTTAAAATCAAATTAATGGAACTCCGAACCTAGCAATCCAACCGCTAATGAAGGTCCTTGCGACAGTCTCTGCTGTAATGCTTGGAACCGGTAACGCTACCGGCCAATGGGAGAAGCGATCGACCATCGTTGGATGTTCCCTTTTGACGTAGGTAACGGGCCAATCAGGTCAATATTGACATATTCAAAGCGATTCCCCTGCTCGCCATAAGCTGCCAGAGGTGAATTTACGGGTCTTGTTATTTTTGCTCTTTGGCAGGGAATGCAACTTCTACAAAGGCGGGCTGCATCTCGGTTTATCCACGGCCAAATTTAAATTTCGCTTAGCAGTCTTCTAGTTGCCCTTGCCCGCTTATGCGCTCATTCATGAAGCACTGTAGAAACCCAATCAGAATCCATGATCGAATTTGTTCTCCTATCAAATAGCAATCTTTTTTAGTATGAGCCTTCCTGTCCATGATTTTGCTACTTTTTCTTTCTCCACCTTGCTGAAATCGAAGTCTTGGTTGTTCACGAAATTTTGTCTCGACAGGAAATCTGCCACGATGTTCTATTCACGTTTGATGGAGCGAATGTCCGTTGTATATTGTCCAATGAGATTTAACTGCCTGGCCTTTCGGGAAGAAGCTTTCTCTAGCTTCTATTTAAACGCATACGTTAAGGCTCTTTTTATGATCTCTACCTTCTCCTTCAAAGGACGGATACCCTGAGCTGTTGAGTTGATTGTGTGTCCGAGGAAGTTAATTTCATGTTCACCTAACACGCATTTGGATATATTTATCGTAAGTCCATGTCATTGTAGTTTCCTGAATACGGTTTCTAGCTGCAATTTATGTTCTTACATGCAATACAAGTATCATCATACCAGATGTAGCGTTGTTTGTTAATGGCCTTTCGCAAACTTGTCCACTTCAAACAGCCCAGCGCGAAATTGAAGTGCTTTTGAACAGATTCTGAAGCGCTGAAAGGAATGCCAACGCGCTTTTTATTCATAATTCCTTTTGTTTTAACACAAGCATGTCATCAGAGCGAAACCCTTATATTTTGTTGTTGAAGAAGCGCAATCGAAGCTGCGACATTGAAGCTCTTGGGAAGCTCCTGAAGCTTTCGTGACCCATAGGGTCAATATTACCGCTATTTTAATGAAATGCAAATATAAAGAAAAACAAAACCGGAAATGGGGGAATAGAGTGTGTGCTTCCACACACTCTATTCATTTTTCTCCATCATTTCGACTTTTCGGTGAAAATATGCTGGTGTTAGTGTATTGGACTTCCCAGCGGGAAAAGGAGTGCTCGAAGAGCCATCTTGGAGCGCACTAAAAGGAGCATAGAGTGCTCCCGTTGCCATACCCGTTCTATATTCTTTCCCTGCGACCCCTTGCCAATAAAACCGGTTTTTGTTTTGATATGATGGACAAATGTGCGAAGGGCCAATGGATAACAATATTTATTCAAACATATGTATACTACACAATATACGAAACTGTCACGGTTTTTTAAATTAATTAATATTATTCACACAAGGTTTTTACTGCATTACAGCTTTTCAAAAGTGCATAGCCGAAAACATGGTATTATTGTACCATGAGCTGAAAAGACACGCCAACAAGTAAGTATATGTATTTCAACTATTGTGAAATCCCCTTTTAAACACTTTTATTTAGTTCGTACTGGACGGTCAAATCTTGCAACGTTAATAAAAGTACCATCCATCCGCTGAAATTTTGCATGCATGTGTATTTCCGATGACAATACACGAAAATGCAAGCGCAACAAAATTCCGATAGTAGGTTAAGTTTTAATTTTAAAAATAAATTTTGACAAAAGATAGAATTGTTTTGACACATGAGAATGAAGTTGGATGAAAGAGGTTGACAGTTTTAGTTGTGATCAAAAGACAGGGTAATTGTATTAAAAAAGAATGAAAAAACGTGAATTTTTTTTTTAAGAAACGCTTTTATTAGCTTCACTTGTAACTATGTAATAATAAAATCTTGGAAGTTAAATATGACCAACTTTCCGGTTTCTGATTGAGCTGAAATTTTGCAAACACGTTTGGTTTGGATGACAATGCAATCTGACCACTTGGTAAAAAAAATTCATATGGCCGATTCAAAATGGCGGCCGTTTTTTGCAATTATGCTCCACTACCCCTTTCATGGGTATCAAATGAAAGGATATGACCGGTATAATACAATTAGTTGTGTGGCGCCATTCCAAATTCAAAATGGCGGGCAAAATAATAGACGACTAATAGACTAAAAAGTAAAAAATATAATCGATCAACTTCAAATTTTGCACACGTTCGCGAGATAACAAGATGAGTTGAATAGTTGAGTTGACTCGAAAATAAAAAAAGTACTACACGTTACAAATATCACAAGAGATGCTGCTGTCAACCCAATTCAACTATTACTAAATTCACGTCCGTATGCATAATTTCAACTCAACCCAGGCAGCAGAGCTGGGTCGAGCTCAGTCAATCCTAACTAAATTCGACCGCCGTCTACATGTAGTTGAACTCGGGTTCAACCTGAGTTCCATTCGCAATGTCTAAGTACTAAATGCACTCTGACCATTTTGTAAAAAAAAAGAAGGCCGTTCCAAGATGGCGGCCGATTTTTGTATTTGTGCTCCATCGAGCTCACGACATGGGTATCAAATGAAAAAGTAGGAAAGGTAAACTACAGTCAGCTGTGTGACGCAATTTTAAATCTAAAATGGCCGCCAATGGCGGAAGGCGTATAATAGACTAAAAAGTAGAAAATAAAAATAAATAGCGCTCTTTACCTACATATATGTATTCTTATTTCATTAATACTGGGAGTTTTTGTTAACGCCCCATTTTTTCATTTCAGTAAGTGGCTGCAGCAATAAAAGCTTTACATTCAAAATTATTTTTTACTTTTTGGCTCATTTTTAATTAAATAAAAGCGTATTTTTTAGTTTTTTTTTTAACTATTTATTTTTATTGGCAATTGCCATCAGGTTTAGCTGCTGTTCACACGGAGCACGTACTGTCAAAACAGATTTCTAAATCATGCTAACTTCTTTATAATAGACCTTAGCTTTCTTTGTTCTTGAAGTAGTAATGTAGGTATTTATACTGTCTAATGTTATCGTTTCTTTCATCTCAGGAGATTATTGGTTTTTATTCTTGATTGTTTGTACGCGTTTACTTTTAATCTTAGGCACGACTATACTATGAATGCAAACAAACATCGTTTGTGATCACTGGACTTAATTCAGTTTTATGATTAAGGCCTTCCACTTATAATAATTGTCCTAACATTACGTACAAAAAAGTCAGTCTCCTCCCACCTCCTCTGTACAATTTTTACAAAGAAAAATACAAGTATATAAATTGACTAAAAAAAGTAGCAAATCACTTTTCTCTGCTGCAAGAAAAAAAGTTGTAACTAAATTGTAACAATTTCATCCTATGTACCACAAATTCGAGTCATTCTGAGAGCCATGCAGAAGCCCTCTACAAGCATCTTAATTGCTTTTATCTCCACAGTCATTTTTTAGCTTTCCTGTAATCGGTATACATCTAATACTAATCACCACATACTTTTACCAAATGGATAATTCCAAGACGTTAATATTCCTCTATCCCTGACATTATTTGGTAAAAGCAGCCAAGTACTTCTCCTTGAAGGCATTTGTTTAATTTTATTATGCATCATTAACCAGCCAAAAATAGGGCCGGATCATGCCATGAAGCACGACATCTCCCTATTACGATAAATATATTTCAAGGTCTTATAAGATTTGATACATTTAATTTGGATTTTTCTTACGGTTTCCCAGTTTAGCATAAGGGTGGGAGAGAGACAGACAGACAGAGCGGCCGTGGGGGTGGCATGTAGTAGGATAACTTTAAGGGCCAAATCCCTTAATAAAATTATAATGGCCACCTGCTGCCTTTTTCTTTTTCTGGGTGGTCGCGTACAGCGGAGATGTAATTATCTTTAATCCGGTCTTTGAGAGAATTTCTCAAAGGGAACAAAAAATAAATGTTAGAAGAAAGGAATTATAAAAAAAAGGAGCGAAAGTCCTTGCTGGTGTCAAGGATGGTAGATTTAACTAACCTTTCCTACAAACTTGAGATATCGACTTAGGATAAAGGAAAAAGTGTTGCAAAAATTGTCGGCCGAAAGTTTTGCTTTTGTTGAGGAAATTCTTCTTGAGTCTTAATAATTAACAAGGTTTAGCACAATTGAAAGTTTCCATAAAGAAGGATCAAGCGATGAAGAGAAATTGTTAATCATTTTTTATAGGATTTAAATTTTCTTTTTATCGCACAAATATTGTCGGTGATAATGAGGATGGATAAAAGTTCAAAATAAGTAATTAAAAATGCAAAAACTTTCTTCCGGTATTAATTATAACTTTAGTTCTATCAACAAACAAAGTCCTATCTATGAAGACCATTAAAATAGCGCCAACGGTTCACACTTTCAATACTTTGACAAAATAGGAAAATCGAAACTACGATGTTCCAAAGGGCTCTGTGTTTGTCCTGGGTCCTGTCCTGACGATTTTTTTAATGTGATAGTCTAAGCTCAGGTGCTACTCTTTGTACTACTAGTATGTCATTTCGTATATAGTCATGGTGCAATGTCCAGTAGTAAGCTTAGCTCGAAGGATAGAGAGAAGGATATCATATAATAGGTTAGGAGGAGTGAAGGGGGTGTTGGAGGAAATGGCGATGAACCTTGCGTTTGAAATTTTGGATGTTGTATGAGTTCGGGAATACTGTCTTTGGAAGGTTGTTCCACAGACCAGTTGTTCTTGTTATAAACGAATTTCTAGATCGGAGTGTGCGCGAAGGTAAGGGCTGTAAACTGTGAGGGTGAGCCGAGCGGGCAAGTGTTGTGTTGCGGGAGAAATGTTGCCGTGTTCAGCCAAGCTAAGATGGTTCTTGAGGCCCGGGCCCGGATATACGAGTTGTACTCGAGACGGGGACGAATGTAGGACTTTTAGATTATAGCCCTGGCAGACGGCTGAAGGAGGAATTTGCACCTTTTGAGGAATCCTAGGCACTGGGAGGCTTGTGGTTATTCCAGCGCAGATCTTCGGGTAATGTTACTGTTACGCCTAGGATGTTTAGAGACGGTTCTGCCGTTATGATCTTATTGTCCACTGAAATAGAAAGAGGGTCGGTGCAAGTTTTCTTGGAGATGAGACAGTGCTTCGTTTTTAATTCATTAAATTCAACACGGCTCTTGTGGCCCCAATCAAGAATTCGTTCGATGTCCCTGTTGATTGAATTGGACAAGACTTGGCGATGATGTAGACAAGGTCTGGCAGGTGCTTGTGTTACATTATCAAAACCATAGGAGTGACGTAGAGTACCGTCGTCAGCAAAGCTGTGGAGTGAATTGGAGGGGACTGAGAGCATAACATATACGAGGAAGTACTGACGTATCGCCTCTCTTGTGGAAAGGCTGCTATCGGAGAATGTCAGAAAAAAACGAACTAGTACCGGCAGAAGATGAAGTAATGAATGACCTAAGATCAACTTCGAAAGCAATACCAATAAGCGTATTATTTTATATATGAGAAAATTAGGCTTAGGAGCCACCCTTTGTACTACGAGTCCGTCAGTCGTTCAAGTCATGGTGCAACGACTAGTAGCAGGGCCAGCGGATCTTGTGGGGCCCGAGAGGGTAGTCGTCAGACAAACACATCTCCTCCTCCGAAACTGTTATTTGGTAACAACTTCTCCTAAAAAGGAAAGCTCCACTTCACTCTGAATTAAAAGAGGGACGATGATGTACAAAACAATATATGGTGTCCTGGGACCTCTCCTGTGGATCACAATGTATTATGATGTACGTCTCAATGAGATCCAATTATGCGCAAACGAAGTTATCTGAGATATTATAAAGCTTGGGAGCTCAAACCGATCCGTTTCCTATTGATGGCGAGGGTGGTTAACTCAGTCTAGCTTTACGCAATGCCAGTGTGGCCAGCAGCATTGAGCAAGAGGGCTAACAGCAGAAAATGACATATACAGACGGAAAAAGATACGTGCGTGCGTACATTGCGTGCAATGTATGCGGCGACAGAGAGACACTTGCGTGTCTTTTATAAATAATCAAAAAATCTAGTCGACGAGTGCATATGTCTGTTGTGAGTGCTTGTGTTTTTTTATGTGGAAGACTAGACGCTCGGGGAAACCCCCTTTGTACTATCGATAATCTATTTTTGTCGTATAAAATGTCACATCCGCTCTAGTTGGAAGATAGTGAGGAGAGAGAGAAGAGGAAGGAGCTTCCGATATTTTATTAATTGTACCTACCCCCAAGATTACTATGACCCTGTGGCTTTATTGAAGCCCTTTCTACTTTCAGACCTTAGTTTGAGAAGCTTGCTATTCCACTAAGGAAGCAGCCTGTCCCATTAAGAAATGTAGGGGTTAAACCAAGCAGGAGATATTTAGGAGGTTGCTGAGATTCTTTATTTGATATTCGAGATCTTCAGCGGTCCAAAAAATGGGTGGAGCATTCTCTGGAAGTGATCTTTCCACCACTTTTCTATTTATCTGGGCGGGCGGCGCTTCGATAACCACTTTGGAATGATTAGATAAAATGCAAAAAGAAATGACGACACCGCTTGCTCCACCATCGACCCCTTGAGCAACACCACATACACACATTTCACTCCCACAACCTGAAACCCGTCTTTTTGCGCACTTAGCAAGATAGAAATTCGTTTCTAAATAGAAAAACTCGACTGTGGAATAATCTCTCGCTGTCAGTATTTCCGAGCTCCTACAACATCCACAAGGGTCCATCGCCATCTTCTTCAATACCGACACCCCCACCCTTGTACCTTCCTTCGTAACCCTTAAACTATTCCCCCTCCCCCTCGTACTAAGCTGCTGCTACACATTGCACCATGACGTCACAAACGACATGACGGACTGGTGGTGGTGCAAAAGGTGACCCATCGTGACACGAGAAGGCTTGTGCATCAGCCTTGCAATTGCCGCAAGAAAAAAGTACAATTCAACTCATCCACAACTACCTACCTATCTCCTAAATTAGGTATAGCTTCAGGTCACGTCACGTATTCCAAATTGCCAAATAAGCATCTCAATGCCTGCGATTTCTTAAGAGATGCAAGTTCTTCGTCCAGCCAGCTGCGCGGGCCAAGCCTTTATTACAAATTTAGTTTATCCGGGTAGACGCCTCAAAAATCACTTTGGCGTGACTGCACAAGGCTCAATATCGCGCCACAACTAATTGGTGATGGCACCTCCCATGGACGCTTTAGACGACCGTATAAATGTTGCAGTTTTTTTTGCAATTTTATCGCTTTTATCCGCTGCAGCAATTCTTTTCGCACATAGCCTAGAGGTGTGGTCGGCAACAGCATATCTTGAGTGCCACACGATTAGGCAAAGGCTTTGAGTTAGCTTAGCTTCTTTATCGGATACCTATACCTTGCTGGGAGCCACCAAGCCATCGGTAAGGAGACCCAAGCCGAGCAGGGCAATTGCAAAGAGGCTAGGCAAAGCTTCCTATTTTTCCTGTTTTTCACCTTCTTATTTCCTCATTTCCAAGACAAGGTGTTTACCGTACTGATGGCTGCGTGGCTACCCAGGCGTTCAAGAGTGCTGGTTGCAAACGGTTCCCTCGGATGCCCGGCCCAAGTCGGAGTGTATAAGTTCTTGGTAAGGTTCCTGGTAACCGGCAGGATGGACTTTTTTTACCGCACTACTCGTGGGCCCTTTTATAGAAGAAAACCTTTTATTTTGCTGTAGGTTGATAAAGGTAAAAGGAGAGCTTTAGGAATAGGCTAACAAAACCGCCCTGCCTTTCTTCGCTACACCAGCAAGGCTGATGATGTAGCAAGAGCAACGTAGCGACCAAAGAATTCTTGCTCGATTCGAGGGAGTTGCGAAGTGTGATATCACTGAGAACCACCAAGCTCCAATAAGGTAGGCGACACAGGTTGTTAGCGAGCATACTTCGCAAACTGGCAACCCAACACCAAAGCGTCAGAGGTCCCTTGAGGAACCGAATCACACTGAAGCTAGGCGTAGTAGGAAAATTAATAATTTACTTCCTCCTACTACTAAAGGCCCCCATACACGGTCAAATTGGATGTATGTACATCGAAGGGCGGATGTACAACCAAAACTATCGATTGTGGGCCGGTCGGCCGATCAAAATACGTTGGGCTTATGGGTTTGATGAAAATCTGGTTGTACATCCAATTTGAACGTGTATGGGGGCCTTTAGTCCTATAGCCAAGTGCTAAAAGGCCAGGTTGTGATCGTCGTTATTGACGAAACAGATCCAGACGGCACTATTCTGCTAAGTGGAGGAAAATTGATGCCGTGAGCTTAGCAATGCCACAAAAAAATAATCTTTTTTTTTGACATACCTGTAACAAGGGGCCTTCTTCATAGTTGAACACATATTAAAAAGAATGACTCTGTGCTTAGAGAAGAAGTGTTCACTGGATGTCCTCCAGTTTTTACACAATTTAGCAGGTCTATGGAGACAATAGTAATTTTAAAGACTTCTTTTCTTGCCCTTGTAACGAACGTAGATACTCGATACATTTCCGCTGTTGCACAGCATTGTTGGAATAAAAGGTCAAAAGACAATTCACCTCCTACATTTGGGTCTGAGCTCTGAGCGGCCCCAAACGGAGTTGTGGGCATTTGTATCACATCCAAAACAACAGAAAAATAAGACTCGCATACACACTAAGTGCTGTCAGGGCATACTACGCATGGGGCTTGGATCGTTTGTTTCCTTCACTCAAGATATGTATTTTGATAGTCCTAATGCCAGATGGCACCACAAGATAAGTTGACATATAACGTGGAGCTTCAAAGAATGTGAGATGACTAGCTGAAAGGCTTGATCTTGAAAGTGGCAGGATAGAACTATAGGGATCCCGGCAGAATCGGCTAAAATCTTACTAAGTTATTGACCAGATATGAAGAGTTTATTTTCCCCAATTCGACCATGTCCGACTCGCTCTTTGAGATTTGGACATAGAGAGCGCTCTTTTTCTGTGTCTTCCTTCTGCCCTAGGGCATGTATCCTTAGCAAAGCTAACTTCAAAAAACATACCAAAGCTAGTACCCGAAAAAATTTGTAGTGAGAGGATAAACGGAAAACTGTAGAAGGACTTAGACTCATCAATCAGGATGTTAATATTTCAGGATTCTAACATAAAGAAGAGGGGCTTCAGCACGAGCCACGATAAAAATAACTGATTTAGCTCAGTGACACGACGCTGCATGGGAGCTGAGCTTCACGGAAAAAAGGACTTAGGAGGCAGTTTTTGAGTAGGAGGCATGGCTGATAGCTGTTGCTGGAAAAAATATATTAAATTCCTTGGGATTTTTAAGAGATGCTACTCCTCTCTTTACCTTCACGTAATATACAAGTCCTACATTTTACCATATTTTTGTATGTGAACGGCTAGAGCTCAAATACAAGCCCCATTCAAAGGTTCCAGTTCAGCTTGGCTCCTGCTGAAGAGGAGAAAGCAAACTAAGTTGGCTTAACATCTATATATCGTAGGAATGTAGTAGAATTTGGAAATATTTTATCCAAAGATATAAAAATGTTCCTGGCAATATTTTTCCTGTCACAAAAAACGAATGTGACAGCTCAGAAAAAATAATACAATATAAAGTTTACATTATGTATATAATTTAAAAGTATGTATATAAGCTTCCGCAACTAGCACGCATAGCGAACAAATGCGCCTCCCACACACGTGTAAACGCTCCCGCTACAGGCAAAAGAATCTGAAAATGCGCTCGCTAGAGGTATGCACGTCTCTGCAACAGATATAAATATGTCCGCAATAGACAAATTCAAACGCGAGTGTCGTTTTACTTAGCGGTCCTACAACTAAGTACTAACCATTTCCAATGCTGCTTGACTTACAAAGTTGAACTAGAACTGGTCTACTGAGTATTGTATATGCTACAATATCTTTAAATAAATTAATATTATAATATTTTTTTTATGTGGGAAAACCAAGCTTAGGAATCACCCTTTGTACTACCAGTCTGTCATGTCGTTCAGGTCATGGTGCAATGTCTAGTAGCAAGCTTGGTTTGAAAGATAGAAAAGGGTGTTTCTCTGTAAACTGGTAAATTTTTGCAAGAAATCTGTCCCAGTAACTTTTTTACGTGAATATGAAAAAAAAAAATGCAATTAAATAGATATCTATCTGGTGGATAATAAACAGTAAGGGACCCAAATATATTTGTTTTATTTTAGGACTTATTGAGTAAATTTAAAAAATTCATATGTCAGAGGACCGTATATATAAGTGAAATGAGCATTTATTAGTAGTATATATACTTTAAAAACATTCCTCATGACGCATATATATAAAAATAAAACAGTCTTCTTTGGTAGTTCCAAGTTCTCTGTGTAGTTCCAAGTAAACTTGTGAACTTTTATTTCTTCCTTAGACACTTTCTTCTTTCTCGCGCCATGATTAAAAGATGGTTATAGACCTAAAACAAAGGCAAAAGTACAATAACAGTCTCCTAATAAATGAAACAGTCCCCTGTTTTTGTATGTAGCGGGGGACTGTTGACAGGGGACTGTGGCAGGGGACTGTTTAATTTGTGTAATTGTTACGGTACCATAAAATTCCTTCATTATGACTTTATTTTGTTATATAGAAACAATAAAAGCCATCTTATTTAAAACTATGCACAATAGAGAAAACTGGAACACTTTAAAAAAAGAAAAATAACACTTAGCAGGGGACTGTCGAATGTTGCGTACCGATACGCGCATGTGCCCCTCTAACTCTTGTAACACTAAACAAAATGAGGTATAGCTACTTTTGGGGGTAACAAAGCTAATTTCATGTCGTTCACGTTTGGTTACGCCCATTAACAAGTCTGTCTTTACTGTAGATGGCCTGAGGCGTAACTCGAAACTTTGGCAGGGGACTGTTCATGAAATTTGGGGACCAACTTTAGGTTAAATTAAACTAATCAAAAAATAGTTTAAATAAATTGATATTAGAGTCTAATAGCATATCATTTCATATTGATTAAATTGTGTTATATAAGTTAATTGTTTTTAAAATATTAGTTCAATTAATGAACTCAATAGAAAATATTTTGGTTTGGGGACCGGCTAGGGGACTGTTTTTAGACCTAAAAAATACGTTATTGAAACCATATAGGTTTTTAAATGAGATATTTTTTATATTGTATACTATAGTTTAGATAGTTATAAATTGAAATTTGCAGAAATATGAATATTTCTCGCCATAGTTTACGTAATATTTGCCAAGGACAGCGATTTTACCACTTTGGTGAGAAACACCCAAAAGAAAATTATAGGATTGTTGTGATAGGATGTTGGAGCAGGTGGCGATGAACCTTACTTTTGAACTCTTGGGTCTTGTACGAGTTCGGGAAAACTGACTGTGGATATTATTCCACAGTCGAGTTAGTCTATTAATAAACGAACTTCTAGAACATGCTGTGCGCGAAGGGGGGGGCTGTAGGAAATGGGGGTGAGCCGAGCGGGCTAGTCTTGTGTTGCGGGAAAAATATTGCCGTGCAGGCAGAAGGTCCTGAATTTCAGTGGAACAGTCGCTGTGGTAATAGCATGAAGACAAGGTCTGGCACATGCTTGTCTAATATTGTCGAAAGCGTAATAATAACGCAGGGTACTGTCATCGGCGAAGCTGAGCAATGGGTTGGAAGGGATTGAGAGCAGATCATTTATGAGCATTAGGAAAAGTGCGGTTGAAAGAAGTGATCCTTGAGGAACTCCGGCTGAGATGGTATGGGGACTAGATTCGATGCCATCCAATACTACCTTTATTGAACGGTCAGAAAAGAAGCTCTTAGTCCATTTTCTTAGAACTGGGTGAATATCTTTGGATCTAAAGCCGTACTGTCTGTCATGAATAATTTTGTTGGTTTCCAGATATTCCATTAGTTTTTTGTTGATTAGGGTCTCCATGACTTTGGAGAGAACAGAAGTAATTGCTATTGGGCGGTAGTTAAGGGGATCGCTAGAGTCGCCTTCTTTTGGTATAGGCTGAACATGACCCAGTTTCCAGGGGTCTGGATAGACTCTCCACATTTATTGAGAACCATAGGGGGTATTTTATTGGGGCCAGTGGATTTATTGACGACAAGCTCTTTGAGACATCGATATACATCTCGAGTCCTGAAAAAAACTCCGTCCATTGAATGAGCTCTTCGCTTGAGGGAGGGAGGTTGTATAACAGCATCGGGTAGAGAAGAACTTGAGGCGAACAGAGAGCTCGATTATATTAAAATAGGAATTGTTGAATTATCCATTTCAATAACTTTTCAGACATTTTGAAGATGAAAACGCAACTTCAAGTGGATTTCAAGTGAAGAATTGGAAACAGCATGTAAACAAAATGATTGTCACTACGTTGTATCTGATTTATTTATTAAAGAGCAGATACAATTCTGTACCAAATAAAAAAAGGAAGAAAAACCAAACGTGTTTGCTGTAGAAAAATAGACATAAATGTTCTTCTTTCAATTTTTGTGAACAACTCCCCTCATTCCATTATTCAAATGCTTGTGACCCGGTAATAACACACATAAAAAAATGGAAAATCATATTTGCCATCTATACTACTATTTACCGAATATTTACACAAAAGGGTCCTTAAAGTGTAAAGTGTTTTTCTGAATCCGGGTAAAAGTACTTAAGTTAAGGCAAGAGATTCCTGGTATATTTTTACCCACCTCCTATTTACCTTTATTTCCAAGTTTTTACACCAAGAAAAACACTTGTTTACATAAAAATCTTCTGCTACTCTACTGTCACAATTTTTTGTAATCCCTGAACTCAATTACCTTATGACAAGCGCCTCCTTGCACGTCTGGATTGGCACGTCTTATCGAATATTCAATATCTTGAAAATTGCCCAGAGGCACTCTATGCTCCTTCAAACGATTCTCTACCACGTGAATGGGATAAGGCAGCCTAAACTAGAACCAATTTTGAAGGTTAAGCTCTTTCGGATTTCCGTTCACCATGAAAAATAAGAGCAAGAAAAAAAGGGGCCCAATGCTTGAGAGACAGCGAAAATACATTCAGGGCTCCCCTTTGCCACCCCGATTCTATGAGGAACTCTGAATAGAATCCCTAAGCAATTTAGGAATACCCAAATTTCTATTATCTTTCAACAGAACTGGTTTTTTTGCGGGGGGTATTTGTTCGGGTGCGGGTGGTGTTTTTTTTTTGTTCCCCTTATATATATGTATCCAGGCCGAATAATGCCATGCTATGATACCAAATAGTTTATACAAAAAAAAACACGTGAAAATGTGCGAAATTGAGCTACACACTTGCCTCTTGTAATAAATGACCAACTGTCGTTCTTATTTTCCACTTCATTCTAACAGTTATGAATGACTATGGACATCAGGAAGCAAGGCAGGCCAAATGAGAAGAAAACCCCAAAAATAAAGATAAGAACACATTTCTCTTTATTTGTGGAGGACATTACGCCATTGAGAGACATCTCATTTTTCAAATATAAATAGTTCTTCAGTTTTGGTATCCTGCATGAGACAAACCTCATCCTACTAAACATCAAACTGGATATTATGTTATGGAGTCCCTTTTTTTTGTTGGTTACGTGCTCAAGTAGTGACATATAACAATTGAGTGGTGACAGAATGAAAGAGAAGTCCTTGCATGTTACACGATTTGTAAGTGTTATATATGTTTGGGGTTTTTAAATTTCTTGGATTTGGTTCAAGTGGCGAACTTTACTTAGATCATGACCTTAGATATCATCTACAAAACAACTTTAAGCTAACATTTTTAAAACCCTCATGGAAAGTGACCTCGACCAATTTTTTTTCGTCATGTGAAAGGAAAGGACTCACAGAAAATAACCTCCGCGTACCGTTGACAGCTTTTTCATAAAGTCCATGACGACTAAAAGAACTCTTTGCTATTAAAATCAAAGAACAGTCAACGGCAATCTACAGTTTAGCTGCACCCCTCCCATTCAATAATACTAGGACAGCACTGACCTCACTGGTCGAACAGCAGAATGCTTCCTCCTTATTATCCTTATAGATGATAACGGCAAGGAGGTATAGCAGGCTGCAGCGGTGAAGCAGCGGTCAAAGAGATCACTCCTACCGAGAGGGAAAACGGGGGCTCACTGAAGCTGTCGGACGTTGGCACGGAGCCGTGTCTCGACGTCAACCCCGACCAGGCTGGAGCTGCAGCGGTGGACGTGGTTATCGGGGCACCCGTGGGTTCAATGGGGTCTTCGGTTACGGAGGAAGGGCGGGGACACCGTAAGGCAACCGAGGACCGGCTCGAGGATATGAGAGGCGTGTTGGAGCAAATGGTGGCTTCAGTACAGAAGCAGCTTAACGCCATCAAATAGGGACTTCCAAAGCCCGAGGACTTTGTCGAAGTCGCGAGAAAAAAAGGAAAAGGAAAGAAAATGCAGCGAAAGTTGGCAATGGGCAGGACCAACAGAAGCCTGAGGACAAGGAGCCTCAAAATAGGAAAAAAACGCGGACGGGGGAACAAGAAGAAAAAGTCCGACGTGGTGCTCTTGACTCCCCCCGTGCCCCCCAAGGGATCCACCGAATGCCGCGGATGTCGTTAAGGCCAACCGAGAGAAGGTCGAGCCAACGAATATCGGGGTGAAGGTGAAAGCGGTCCGGCAGACCAGGGCCGCAAGGGTGCTGCTGCTTGAGATCGGCGGTAGGGGAACAAGCACGGTTAGGGAACTGGTACCGAAGTCTCTGTTAGAAGTTAGAGACTTCCTCAGTTTGACTTCGACGGAGAAGGTCGAGGAGGTGCTGATAAGAGCGCTGCCTGACTACGCGAGGGATATCCAGAATGCCTTCAACTCCGTTAGGTCAGACATGGAGCGCGACTTCGGACCCCCTCAGTACCTGCAAAGGTTACTGGGGGACTACCTGAATGGGCCCTTCATAGAATATGAAACCAACGATGGCTTGCGAATGCCGAGGAATGACGAGGGTGGCGGGGTTTGCCCAGGCCATACTAAACACGGAGGGTCGCTAGTCTGTCTCCATGGAGCTCTAGCTGGAGGGACGCGTAAAGGGTCATGTTGGCGACGCGCCCCCGAATTAATGCCTCGCGGCAGTGCCAGGTGGGGTAAACGTCACCGAACAGGGTGGTCAGTATAGTCGGTAAGAATCTGACACTATCGTCTGATCCTCAGCGGTGTCTCCTGTCATGTGTGACAGGCGGTCGCGCATTGATCGACCGATGTAAGATTCTCACCATCCTTCGCCAACCAAAAAAAGGCCATGGAATTGTCGTCAAGAAGAAAAACAAAAAAAGAAGGATTGTTATCTACGTGGGAGACACCGAAAGACAAGGAACGATTATGTAGCGTAAAACCTCTGAGAAGGTACCCTGTCGCCACTCCCTTATAAAAAATCAATAAATCTGTAAATTGTAAGTAGCTAAGTTACAATTTCATTCCACGCTTAGTTGTACCTAATTTTTTACTTTACTAAACTATGCAAAGTTTGCATGTTTCTTAATAATCTTTAATAAAGTCGATTTACTCGAAGGTCATGCACGTAATGCCATATTGACTTTTTAGTTTCTAGCGATGCAAATGGAATTTACTTTAAGTAAATGTATAAAAAGCTATAAAATATTGATTTGATGGAAAAATTATAATTGTTGTTGCAAGAGCTTTACAAATCTTTTTAGCTGAACTGCAGTAGTAAATTTAAGTTGTAACTGAAATCGTAATCGTTTGAAATTGTGAAGGCTGCCGAGGATAAAAATATTTATATCCAACTGGTTAAGGACAACCAAAATCCCCAAAACCGAAAGATGATGTAAACGACAACTATGGAACCAATTACACTTTGAATTGTTGAAAAATTTAAGCGTAATCCAGTTGCTATTCGTTGAGGTTGAAGGTAGACGAAAACAAAACAAACTAATTACAATATTTCTTCAATTCTCTCTTTGAAATAGACATACCATTCATTCATGCCCGTGTTTTCTGATATAAGACGTATACCACAAAAATTTGGTGGCAGCGGTCGGATAATCTGAAAAAATTATATCCCAGGACGAGTTTTCGGGACATGTGGTGCCAAACAATAAGGAATTAAAAAAGCGGGGGCCGCTGCACGGAATTCAAGGCGAGAGCTGCGAGAGCTGCGACGAGGGAGTTCAAGATATTAACGACAAAAGTACAGGAATACTACGATGTTAACGGCGCTGAGAGCCGATCATTTTGAGGTTTATCTTTAAAAGTAGGATCGGCCAATTTGAGTTTAAAATTTGGTTCTCAGATTCGTGTTCAGCGACCACGAAAGCCCCCAAGTAAATAACTTTACCTAATTTGAATTTGTTAAATTCCTCTGTGTGGCTTCAAGCCCCATCTCTTTCCAAAGTTTGCTTACTGGAATAGAATACTATACTGATCTTGCTAAGCTTTTCGGTCCAGAATAAGATGAAAGTACCTACTTAACTGATACATCTTCACTCATACGAGCTAGATGACCTGCCGACCGGAGCTTTATTTCCTTCAAAGCATCTCTGTCGCGATAACGTTCTTAGATCTCGCCAATGTAGAGTCTCCGCCATCGTATTTCTTCACATAAGGGGTGGGCAAATCTCTGAAGAATTTTCGGCTGCTACATTGACCCAAGGTAAGAGGTAAATAATTTTTTCGTTTCATTTCGTGTTCCTCTACCTTCATTGTGGGTTATGTGTTCTTGCAGACTTGGGTACCATATACTTTGTTTTTCTTTCTTTGAAAGTACAGTTGTATCTTTCGGGGCCGCCCGCTCAATCTGGGGGAAGCTTCTTGTATAGCTGTTGATATTGTTCCAATGATGTCAACGTCAGATTGAAAAGGAGGCAAGACACACTGTCCCCTCGTTGGAGTCCATTACAGATGTTCATTGTTCTGGACTAAAATAACATTTTTTTTTTTTTTTTTTTTTTTATGTGAAAGACTAGAGTCTCAGGAAAGGCCCTTTATACTGTTGACAATCTATTTTCTTCGTATAGAGTGCAATGTCGAACAGCAGCTCTAGTCGGGGAGGAAGGAACCGCCACAACCTTCCCGCGATAGTTTCAGTCCACCTACTCCCAACCATTACTATCGCGACTTTTGACATCGGGGCATCGAGAAACAACTCGCTGGAGTGTTATGCCTCCTGAAACGAGTTGAGTCTCATCAACCAACCGATGACATGCGCTTTGGTGGAGCGGGGAAGGGCTAAGGAAGGCTATGACACAAGGAATCAGGAATGTAAAGAGGGAAGAAGAAAGAAGGAAAGTTATGTAGGTGGTAAATTTGGGAAAGGCTAGGACCGTGGCACCGCCGGGATTCGAACCCGGGACCTCTGGGATAGCAGTCAGGCGCCTTACCCCTAGACTACCGAGGCCCCATGTGCGTTTACAGCTTTGCAGCAATTCCATATTTGAGTTGCAAGGTTGTGCTAATATGCTCGGAAATTATGAACTCCAAATGCTGTTTTGATTGAGGGATTATGTCGACACTTCTAGGTCATTTTATAAAATTATAGTTAAATAGACAAAAGCGTCTTATTAAATAACAATTCGCACACAGTCTTTAAATTCTGTGATGACTAGTCATTTGGTGACCAATTATTTACTGATGAATATTTTGCCTTTCCGCACCTATCTGATCGTCCAAAAGTAACAGCTGTGGTAAACAACGTAAACAGAAGTAACTGATCGTCAAGCTTCTGAAGCTAGTGCTAGGGCTGGTGATACGCACAAACTGCATTGAATTTTGACCCTTCCCTTGTTCTGAAGTTCTCATTTACTCTCTAATGTACACTCTTTCCCTTTGTAAAAAGTCATCAAAACGAGCCATTTGCAACACAGTACTCGAAGTACGCAGAAGAGACAAGTTAGACAATTTCTTTCAGCCTCTGCTCTGCTTCAGGATATTGGCGATAAAGGAAACGCCATCACAAGCCAAATCTAAAACTAGGCAAAGGAAAATAAAAATTAGACCACTAACAACTTATCAAGGTTTTATCACCCGAGTATAAGTCTGTCGTTATAACCCCGGCACCACAATCCCGATTTGCGAGGGTGTGTGGAGCCGAAAAAACCAAAAGGATGTCATTGTTTTTTCTTTTATTTCTCTGGGTACTCTTCATTTCGTAACTTACCTTATGGTGAGCTAGACGGGCTTCATAGATACAATTCGGCCTACCGTTAATACCGGGAATGGAGGAAAAATCAAAGATACGATTTAGTCCCAGGTGGGTAAAAAAATTCAAAGCTGGTCCGCGTTTCCTCGTCAGTGGCTGGTGACTCTCCCAGCGAGTAGTGTGAAAAAGCCAAAACTGGACGAAGACAATACCATATTGTCCCCTTCCGCGTCCATAACAGTCTCAATCCAACTCCTCGGAACACATATCGTTCCGATTCATCGAATTGCATTTTCAGCAAAACCACATTGACTTCGACATCACCCGATGAATGGCCAGGAGATATTCCGCCGATATAAGTAAGTTGACCCGACATGACAGTCGGAGAAACTCGCCCAAGACTGCGGAGTAAACGAACTGGAATTTGGCCCCAGACGACCAAGAAAATCAAAGAGGTGTACCATCCGCTAGGGAAGCTGCCTAAGCGGACTCTTGGTACTCTATTGTTAACCGGTTAAATGCTTTATTATGGTTTATGCTTGCTTATGATTACTGGTTATGCTTGCTATCGACGTCCGGGAGGCTTAACTTTGCAATTCATGGTATATGCCTATCAGTAACCTTTTCAGTTCTCCAGGTCGTATCGGCCACATGCAAGCTTCCTCCTCACATGAGTTCTGGTAAATTTGTCGCATAGTTTGGAGCTAAGCCGATCGACTCTACTACCTTTGGGGAATGTCCTTCTGTACACCTCTTGACCGGGAAAGAACTCTACGAGTCTGCAATGCAGATTGCAGGTTTTCTCGTGCCTCGTATGGGCTGCGGCAAAGTGATGTGCTACAAGATTTTAGTGCTGATAGACTATGAGGAGTGGTTTTCGGATGGCTGTGTGCCTTTACAGCAAAATTCCAGCCTTGGCGTCCATCGTCTTCTCCTTCCAGGCGTATCTCGCCTCGTAGCCGTGTAGACGTGTCTCGCCGCGTAATGTCAGCGGTGAATAGTGACAGAGATGCCCAAAAAGACCAGATCGCTAAACTGCGATCTAGAAATTGTTCGATGGATCATTCTGATCGTATGGGAGTTAGTTTTTAACTTCGCATAAAATTGGAAATTCTCCATTCTTTTGAGATTCTATTCATTCTTTGAGATACTTTCGTTACTACCGAAAATAACATTATACTACCAAAATTAACTCTACCCCACCTCCACGGCAATTTATATCAGCAAAATTAGATTAGCCCTCTCTGCACATTCCCTCTACCTGCTGCACTCATTCTCGCACGTACTCTACAAACAAGAAATCCGCATCTAAAGGAAAAACTCAACTATGGAATAATCTTTAGTTGTCAGTATTCCCAAACGCCTGCAATATTCTGAGTGTTCAATCGAAGGGTTCATCACCATATTCAACATTCTCCCTGCTCCTCATAACCTCAAACCTTCTTTATCCCCGTAATAAACTTACTACTAGACATTACACCATGGCGTTACAAAAGAGACATGACGAGCTGGTAGTACAAAGAGTGATTCTTGAGCTAACATCTGCCACATAAGAAAAAGGTTTACATACGACAGATCGGCCGTGACAACACCGGCCTTGAACAAACAGTTGGAAATCAAGGCCTAAGCCAAGTTACCAATAACAACTGTGAGCTTTTCGTTGACTTTCCCACCAAGTCATGGTAGGTGGAACTTACTTTTGTCACAAGAAGATACACAAAGAGACCTGGTATCGCCCGATGGTAGAACGAGAAATCAGATAGATCATGTGGTCGTCAGCCACAGATGGAGAACTTTTCTGGAGGATGTCAGGAGTTTCAGGGGAGACACTGGAAGCGACCACCATTTGGTTGATTCGCCTTAAAATCGCCGCAATAAGAAACGTACAACGCGATGCTATAAACCGTTGACGGTTCAACGTAGATCTTCTGCGGGAGAGCGTTAAAAAGCGGGAATTTGCTGGAAACCTGCAACAAATATTAAACCAGCAAACCGTTTCTGATGACACAAATATTGAAGAGCTGTGGAGAACGACCAAGGGCGCTGTATTGACGGCTGCGAAAACGAGCATCAGCTATGTCCAAAGGAACCAGCAGCACTGGATCTCGGACACAACCTGTCAAAAAATAGAACGCAAAAAGGCCCTCAAAAATAAAGTAAACTCTTCAAGCGACCCCGAAAGACGTTACCAACTTGAACGGGAATACTCCAATATTACACCGGTAGGTAAAGAGAATTGTCCGGCGTGATAAAAGGCAGCAGATAAATGAGCTCGCAGAAAAAGCGGAAAACTCGGCAAACACCGGCAACAGTAAGATGCAAATCACTAAACAGCTCTCGGGAAAGCACTCTACCAAAAAGCATGCCGTTAAGAGTGCGGATGGAAGGCTGCTGTGCAGCGACGAGGAGCAGCTCCAAAGATGGAGAGATTACTTCTTCGCCGCCCTGAATGGTTCATTTATACAGGAACCTCAGGAAACCAGCAACAATGCACAGCCAATAAGAATCACCACCCGGGCCCTATCCAAGACGGAAATAGTAACCGCAATTCATGCGATGGGCAATGGTAAACCAGCTGGAAAAGATGGCATCCCGCCAGAATTGTTGAAAGCCGATACAAGCCTCATAGCAGATGCGCTTCAGCCAATCCTGGAAATAGCATGGATTGGACGGAAGGTATCATAGTCAAAATACCAAAAAAGGGGGACCTAACAATATGCGACAACTGGAGAGGCATCTGTTTACTATCTACAGTGGGCAAAATTTTGTCCCATTTATTACTATCTAGGATAAGTGAGGCAGTAGACAGAACGCGTAGGAGGCAGCAGGCCAGATTCAGGAAGGGCCGCTCATGTATTGATCATATCAACACCTTAGGAATAATAGTGGAGCACTCTACTGAATTTCGATCCCCCCTTTACCTTTTTGTAGATTATGAGAAAACGTTCGACTTGGTCAACAGGAGCTTTATATGGCAGACACTACGGAGACGTGGACTGCCTGATAAAATAATAGAATTGATAAAAGCCCTATATAACAATACCAAATGCAAAGTTCTCCATAATGGAAAATTATCCGACAGCTTTGAGGTGAGCTCAGGAGTACGACAAGGATGCCTACTTTCGCCATTACTATTTCTTATAGTAATAAACGACATCCTTGTCGGCGCTCTAGATAGTAGAACAGGCGGCATACAATGGGGCTTGCTAGACCACCTTAAGGATCTCGACTACGCAGATGATATCTGTTTGCTGGCCACACCATTTTTTTATGTGGCAGTGCTAAGCTCAGGAATCACCCTTTGTACTACTAGTCCGTCATGTCATTTGTCACGTCATGGTGCAATGTCTAGCAGTAAGCTTAGTACAGGGAGGGGGTTGGAGGGGTTATAAAGGTACGGGAGGGTATTAAATAAGGTGGTGATGAACCCTGCGTTTGAACTCTTGGATGTTGTAGGAGCTCGGAAATACTGACTGCGAGAGATTACTCCACAGCCGAGTTGTTCTATTAACAAACGAATTCATATCTTGTAGAGTGCGTGAAAGAGGGAGTTGCAGGTGGAGGGAATGAGACGAGTGGGCTAATCTGGTGTTGCGGCTATAAGAATGCCGTGGAGGCAGGAGAGCGTTTAGCTCGGAGCAACAGTCACTATGATAGTAGCGATAAAATTTTGTCAGTGCTGCTACATTCCTACGGTGGCTGAGGGGGTCGATGGTGGAGCAAGCGGTATCGTCATCAATTAATTTAAGGGCCTTTTTTGGACCTTATCTAACCATGCCAAGGTGGTTATTGGAGCGCCGCCCCAAACGAGGGAGTTATATTCGAGAAGAGGCCGAATGTAGGATTTATAAATAACAGCACGGGCCGATGGCTGGAGGAGGAACTTGCACCTCTTAAGAAATCCCAAGCACTGGGATCCTTGTTTGGCGATTTGGAATATGTGGTCATTCCATCGCAAGTCTTTGGCTAATGTCACGCCTAAGATGTGTAAGGATGGGTCGGCCATTAGTTGAACTTCATCCACTTTCAAGGGTGGACAGGTGTTGAACTTCTTTTTGGACATAAGACAGTACTTGGTTTTGGCGGGGTTTAATTCAACACGATTCTTCTTTCTCCACTCTAGAATGAGTTCAATGTCGTTATTAATAGAGTCAGGGCCGGATTAACAAGTAGGCAGAATAGGCAGTTGCCTGGGGCCCCCGATTTTAGGGGGCCCCCGAAAAATGAAAGACTTCTAAAATTTTCTTACACATATAAAATTCTAGAGAGTGAAAGAAAAATATAATCAGAACTGAAAATAAACTTTACTCAAATAAATAAAACTCAATTGACCGCATTCAAAAGGCGACGACCGACGAACTAGACAAGGTTCCTGGAATTTTCGATAATATTCTGGAACATTTGAATTTGTATATAAGACGGAGAATTCGCTGTACGGGGATAGTCAAGTCTGAGAATACTCACCGTAAACAATTACATAGTGTAAAGTGAATAAGTGAATAAAATATCCTTGTTATTATCACGTAAAAGTCCGCGTTTTTTTCTTTACCGTAGTGAGACCATCATTTTTCGGGAGTGATAGTTTAAGTGCAATACACTAGTAAATACTCAAACTATCGTTAGCGTCTTAAGTTGTTATTATGTAAAAAAATGTCTCGTTCATATTTAAGTGGTGCGCAAAAAAGAGAGGTTGCCGAAAAAACACGATCACGAACAAGTGCAGTGCTAGAAAAAGTTCCAAAACTCGACAATTATTTTCATCGGAACGTAAAAACACCAAATTCATCAGGCAGTCAAGGACTTGCAACTAGTCCTGAATTGAACGATGATCTAGCCAACTCAACACCCGAATCTTCAAACCAATCTCTGGTGGGCGAAAGTGTGCATAAAAATCAAGGTGTAGAAATTTCCAACCGTTCCAACGATCCAGGAAAATGGGAAAAATTTACTAGTGAAGATGTAAGATTTTGGATTGAACATGGGCCATCCACATGTCAAAATTCGACTGGACCATCAAATGAAACAATTCCAAAGTTACGTGAACTCCAGATACACTGATGCACAAAAAAATCATAGTCATTTGTATAAGATTCTAATGGAAGATCCATTAGCCGATGTATTTCCTAACACAGAAATAGCTCTTCGGATTTTTTTAACATTAATGATCACAAATTGTTCTGCCGAACGATCCTTCTCGCAATTAAAAAGAATCAAAGCTGCTGAAAGAGCTACAACGCGACAAAAGCGACTCGAGATGTTAGGTATACTTTGCATTGAGTCAGATTTATTGAACAAAATCGATATTGATGATATAATTGATAAATTTGCCGGAAAATAATTTTATCAAGTATCAAGGCGTGTGTCATAAAAAATAGAACTGAAGAATATCGATTCAAAATCCAGATCATAAATCAACCTCAACGATAAATATACATTATAATTCTTATAGAAAAATATATAAATAAAGCGTTATCTTTTTAATCATTTAGGTTTCCCCGAAATCTGACTCCTAACATATTACATTGTGACAATAAAATTTTTATGAAAGATATAAGTTTGTATTTTTTAATCGAAGAAAGAAGGGAACGGACGTGAAAAAAGGGCCCCCAAATTGATGGTTGCCTAGGGCCCCGTTGAGGGTTAATCCGGCCCTGAATAGAGTTGAACATTAGTTCGCGATCATCAAGACAGGATCTGGCATGAGTCTGCCTTGCATCGAAGCTGTACGAGTACTGTAAAGTACCGTCGTCAGCGAAGCACCATTGAACGGACTGCGCTGAATAACCGTGTCGTGGAACTGGTAGATAAATTCTGCTACCTCGGTAGTATTATTACCGAAAATGGCAGTGCAGAAGAAGATGTCAGTTCCAGAATAAATAAAGCACGAGGCGCATATGCATGCCTGTTCCGCATATGGAGATCAACGGAGATCTCAACTAATACCAAATTGCGGCTGTTCAACTCCAACGTTAAGGGCAGTACTTTTGTCCGGTTGCGAAACATGGAAAGTCACCCAATTCATCACCGGGCGCCTACAAGTCTTCATCAACAGAGGCCTGCGTCGTATCCTAAAAATCCGCTGGCAGGAAAGAATTTCAAACGAAGAACTATGGCGCCGTGCCGGCCAAGAAAGGATAGACGACCAAATCAGGCGAAGGAAATGGAATTGGGTTGGCCACACCTTGCGACGCGAAAATCTAGTCAAACAGGCCCTAGACTGTAATCCGCAAGGATCCTGTCGAGTCGGAAGACCTAGAACAACGTGGAGGAGAACCCTACTAGGAGAAGCCGTAAAAACTGGGAGATCCTGGTCGGAGCTGAAAGCGCAAAGCAGAGCTGAATGCGGAGCTGAAAGCGCATTGTAATGGAGCACCTCAGATCACGAGTAGAAATGAAACTCGCACGCACATAGCATGCAACAGGCATGCAATAGCCTGCACGGCGCCCTTTTCCAAATAGACTTCCTATAACCAGGACTACTTATGTTTGAATTAAGAACAACTAAAATTAGTAGTAATTTTCTTAATACATATTCGACATACATATGTATATACTTACTCCAAATTTCTAATCATTTGAATATTTCTCCAATGAAACCCAAATTTTCTAAAGCCCAAATATCTTCCTTATTATGTACTTTGACCCCTTTTCTTCCTATCTATAATACTAATTGTGCTTAATGTCTTCTCTACCATTCACCACTTTTGGTCTTCTGCACCCATAAAAAAAAACTGCAAACCATCATGCCATTAACAACAATTACCTTAAATACGAATAAATAAATGAAACAAAATCCCCCCAAAAAAAATGTATAATCTTTGTATACCTTATAAAATTTTGTGCACGAAATAATAAGTAAGTATATATATAAAAAAAATATTTCCTATTAATTTTGTTCCCATTTGTCCCAATATTCAAATCATGGAACAAGAACAGAAAAAATAAACCCTCTCAACTGAACTCAAATTGTAATTTGATTGTACTGCGGTGATAGGCAGTTATAAAAGATTTAAAGGTATATGAAGGTAAATAAAAAAAATGAAATAATATATATATGTAGAAATAAATTATATAAACAACAATTGCCCTAAAAATGACCACGCAAGAAGCCGCAATTTTCTTCTTTCGAAAAAAAAAGTCAAGAGAAAGTACAACAAATGAATGAAGCGCTTCTTTCTAAGTTAAAGAAATGAGTAACAAACAAATTCCCTAAAAACACTCAGGTATCAGCAGAAGAAGAAGAAGTTAAATAAATATATATACATATGTACATATAATATTATATATAAAATATATATAAATTGTGGCAGAGAGTCCCTTAAAACAAAACAAAAATAAAAATCTCAAGACAGTCATAGGCCCATTCTCTTTCTGCATTGAAGTTCTTCTTCCAAATAAATCTGACTATACACGTGAAAATATAGTGCCAAACTTCGCCAGTAGGGCACTTACGTTACGGATTTTTGTAAACGGGGTGGAAAATCCATATTTGGAGTGTTAGTGACCGGGTTTTTTCACGTTCTTTGGGTGTATATACACAAGAGTTAAGAAAGAAAGTCCAGAAAGGCCGGCATTGTTTCAAAGCTCTTGGTTATAAGAAAATTCCTAGAAGCTCGAAAAAATATATATGTGAGCAAGGATATGTATGTTTATATGTGTATATATGGTCAAGCCATATTACAAAGTGAATGAAAAGGAGAGAAAGAATTTTTCTTCCACGTAGAGAAGAAAACCGGTTAAAGAAAAACCGACGAAAAATTTGCATACCTTAGAGAGAGTGCCTCCCCCGTCTTGCCACTGCCACCACATTCGGTCAAATACATACAGTCAATGAGCAAAAGGTAAAGAATTGTTACAGTAACATCTATAGATAGGTATATGGATTAAATCTGGTTACTAGTTAACATGGCCACTTCTACCCTAGAATATACCCAACAAGGGGGATGGGGTGGCCGAGCACCCCGATCAAGATGGTATTTCGTGCGGTTTAGTGCTTTTGGCTTCCATTGTATGAAGTTACATTATAAATAAACAGGATAGAGTGCAATAACGGTCAGTGTACGAGTTTGTTTTGACCATATTCGGTTTAGTTGGGACTTTAAGTAGTTGCTTAAAGGATGTCTATTACTATAAGACGGTAGCCAGGAATTTATTTCTATAATATTCTAGTCTTAATATTATAAAAGTGCCCGACCAAAACTACCCGTAGAAGGACAAGAACATTTTAAAATTTTAGTTATAGTTTAAAAATAAAATAAAAATTTAAACATAAAAATCCAACAAAAATTCTAAAAAGGTGCGATACTATCGGCAACAACCTGTATGTAAATCGTGACCGAACACACAAAAAAAAATCAAAATTAATATCGATATAATTTTATCTAGTTTTATACTCCCGTGCAATCAGGACTATTAAGGACTAGTAGCGCGCTTAACCCAGTTTACTCCCGGGGTGCGGCATGAATATCCTTATAGTGAATTTAATTTTACCACAGTGGTAGTATTAGTGTTTGTAATAATAATAAAACCCAGACCTTAAGTAATAAAAATCAATCAGTTCCCTTTTAAGAATATTATATTATATATATAACCTATAAATCACGCGATATCAGGTGCAAAAAAGTTTTATAAAAGCTGTGGCCAACATTAAACAATGTCGAATGAGGCAACATCACCTGATGCGATGCAATCGATGGATGGTCAAATATCGCCACGTGCCAGTGCTGTAACGCCTCTTGAGCCAAACGCATCATCAGCGTCCCAATTAAATGGTGGCAGCGGTAGTGCTATAAATGGACAACAACAACAAAATAATAATAATACATCATCAATAATACCAATATCTGATACTAAAGATAATTCATTAGATATTAACAATACAAATAATCATAGTGACGAGGACGACGACGAAGACGACGAAGATTACAATAATTCGGGACGTGGTAGTAATGCTGTTATGCCATTAGGTGCCGGCTATTGGAATCGTAACGGACATAGTGGGGCTGGTAGCCCAAGTGGTATGATGGATAATATTAGTGAGAATTCATCGCAGCCACCTGTGATGCCACTATCTAGATCAAAATCACGGCCAGAATTATCATCAAATTCGGCAGCAGCAGCAGCAGCACATCAGGCAGCTGCTGTTAGCCGATATAATAATCTTTCATATTGGAAGGCTAGACGTGTGATATTCTATCGTAATGGTGATCCATTCTTTCCTGGTGTTGAATTTCGTTTTCGTCCTGGCAGAGATATAACATCGCTTGAAGGACTTTTAGATAAGATATCACCAAAAATTGATTTACCACGTGGCGCTAGATATGTATTCTCAATGGATGGTGATAGAAAATATAATTTAGATGAGCTAGAAGATGGTGCTTCGTATGTTGTTTCATCATTTAAATCGTTCAAGGTAAGTTTAGAGTAGTTAATCCTATTTAAAAAAAAAATGCATGAAGAAAAAAACTGCATGTTTTTCAATCATATTTTAACATTAACCTTATTCCAAGAATCTAACCTCATTCTCGATTCAGTACAGAGAGTATAAACTTTCCCTGAAGACTTGTTTGTAACCTGTAGGTATATATATGTTTATACTTACAGGGCACGGTAAGGGAATTTTAAAAAAATCAATAAAATTAGAATAATTTTCCTTTCCTTTCAAATGTGTTATGTGCGGCCAGTCCACACAACATGTTCCTCCAGCCAGAAAGAAAGTTGTAGTCGTTTGCTCTATATTACCTGAAACACGCAAAATCCGCGCTCTCTACTACTCTAGCCAAAGAACAAGTATCATAAGACGCGATGGGTCGACTAAAAATTTTTCCCTCAAACCAAATCCTTTTTGTATGCCTGCTTTTATAACACACACACATACAAACACACCAATAAGGAGAAAATATTAAAAAAGGGAGACTTTATGCCATAAGGATATACACAGGTATGAGTCGGCATGCGAAAAGGTAGATCGAGAAACTTTTGTATAATTTGTATACGTCGTACTGGCTGTTGGGGAATATGTTTGACCAAATTATTTAGGGCAAGGTCGATTGATAGCGCCACGAAATTTACATTCATTCCCTCCATCTTTTACCTTGCATCCCCCGCTGGACACCCCCTTCACCCCTCACTCTTTCTATCGTAAATTAGGTTCTGTAATCGGCGTCCATTCTATTGTAGAAGAGATTTGCATTATATCAAGATTGAATAATATTTTTTATATATACTCTATACAACATTCATATAATATTCATCAGACCTAGATTTTGTTGACGGGCTCTTTTAAGAAAGTCTCCTCTAGACGGTATTCGTTCACTTTGACAGGCTCGTCGTAGTCTGCGATAATAGATCCTTACGAGCTAGTAGGTACTTCATATTCTACTATCTTAACGACTAGAATTTTGTTTACCAATACCTGTGATACTACACCGGCATTTTTTGGTTTTTTTTTCGTGGAAGGAAACAAGCTATATATATTTTTTTTTTTTGTGGATATAGCGCGGAATGAGTAAGTTAACACTGAATATATTCATATGTAGATAATATTAAATATATGGAAAGTGGTAGACGAAATCATTTAAAAAAATTAAGTAATAATAAATTATGAATCAATGTCATCGTGTAAATGAAGTTTTGTGAAGTGAAATAGAGAGAGTAATAAGTAACTTTGCAAATAATTTGTTACAAATTAGCACCTATTTCGTATAATTTTCATATATCAAGAAATTGTTTGTTCAAATTCGTCACTTAAGGCCTGTACAATTATTTTAGATTGTGAATTACCTTTTCTATTTTCGTTTATCTAGAAATAAAACAAAATGAATTCAAGTTCCTAAAAAATTAATCGGAAATGTTGGGTATAGAATATTCATTTATGCAACAACAACAACTCTAAGTTTACGAACTAATAAAGCGTATAAAAAGTGATTGGCATTTGTTTGTGGCTTTGAAAGACTGGCGAAACTTTTCCTTGTGCAATTGAAATGTGTGTTCATAAAGTTTAATAAAGTTTGAAATATATAGGAAAACAATAATTGTCAACTTTTATAATTCAATTTTGTTTTAATTAATATTGATACCAAAAACAAACCCAGTCAATTATCATCTCTGCAAGTCTAGCCCTCCTCAACAATCGTCTTCAGCCCTATTCTTGCAGTTGGCAATCCCAATTGTGCGTCTATGTCGTCTTCCGGCGGCGCTTTCATAGGTACGAATGGTGCACTTGCACCGTGCGCAATTTCAGAAATTAAGATTTAAAAAAAGTTTAAAACTTTTGAAAAAGAAAAACAATTAAAAGTATTCTCAAATTTAACCAAATTCTGTCCCTGTACTTTCTCATGCAAGAAGGTTAGATTAGGTTAGGTTATCTATGGCTGAGCTGTTGGTTAAAGCTCATATACTTAAGCCAAAGGAATAGGCCCATTGTGATACCATAGTGATTCCACTTTAAACCTGATGTTCGAGTGTCGTTTCTTCGCTAAACCATCTCGAGGAAGTAATGAATCTTCTAAGTTGCAGGATCCCAATTTTCGAGATTTTCGCACCCGTGCTTAAAAAGGGTTCACAATATGTGGTTAGTCTCCTGCTTCTGCAACAATCGTATATCTCAAGCAAGACCTAGGCTGGTCGCAGTGGGACAGTATCCGGTCAGCACTCCCACTATAATCAAGAGGTCTTGCCTCCCGAGGCTCAGTAGTAAAGTGGTCCGCCTGAGATCATACGAGGTCCAGGTTAATTTGGCCAAAGTGCATATATTAAGATCCCTCCAGCGCGTTTTAGCTTGTTACATTGTGTGATCTTTGCATGGGAGTTTAAAGGTGGTCCAAGCCATACCAACTCTTTCCTTTTCTGGAAGGAGAGTAGCGGTCTTGACTTTCCTAACCAGATCGTCAGCTTTACAATTTCGCTCTATGTTTCGGTGACCAGGCACCCATACGAGGAGGGTCTGAACTGTTGAGCCATATCGTTAAGAGATCTGCGAAATTCAGAGGTAATTCTAGAACTGTTTACGCAAGAGCGCAGTGCTTTCAGAGCCACCTGAATATCTGAGAAGATATCGACATTTCGGATCCTATCGCCTTGCTGGTTGATTTGCAGAGCCGCGTCTTGTATGGCTAGAACCTCCGCTTGGTATACACTGCAGTGAACGGGTAGTCGGAATGAGATTTCAATCCCAAGCTCTAGGGAAAATAGTCGTCCTCCCACCCGACCCTCGCGCTTAGAGCCATCAGTAAAGAAGTAAAACACCCTGTAAAACCAGTCAGTTTTTGTGGGGATAGTAACAGAGTTCAGCGCCTTCATGTGCCCTCCCCTGATTCCGGTCCAGATTCTCTTATTCTATGGGCTGCGATGGTTGTGCTTTCCCTTGCCACAAGATTTAAAGTAGGATTGTAGTTATGTTATACCTTAAAATTTAAGGCATCTGTTGGTGTGGAGCGAAGTGTCCGTGTTTTGCATAACTCCACTTTCTGTAGTTTTCTTAGCCCCGTGAACCTACTCAAGGTTGGGCACCATACTGAGACCCCGTGAAGAAGAATTGGGCGGACGATCGCTGTGTAGATCCATCGTACAATGTTAGGGGAAAAGCCCCATTTCTTCCCAACGGATTTTTTGCAAGAGAAAAGCGCTATGTTCGCTTTCTTAATGCGCTCTTCTGTGTTTTCATTCCAGAGGAGTTTCTTGACTAAGAATGCTCCTAGGTATTTGTCATTGTTTCTACATTTGAGCCTAACATTGTTAAGCCGGGGGAGAGTTTAGCGATGTGGTTTTATACCGCCTAGTGAAAAGGACTTATTCGGGTTTTGCTAGGTTAACGCTGGTGGCCCACTTTGAAAGGTTTTGTAACGCTGTCTCCATGAAATCACTGAGAACTTGAGGGAATTTTCCTTTTGTAATGATAACAATGTCATCTGCGTACACCAGGACATGATGTTCCACTGCCTCCATGCGTCGCATAGGCTGATTTTCCTGAAATATTGGGTGTTGCATGAGAGACTTTTACTGCCTTGGGTATAAAAACCACTTTTACTTCTTTCCAACTAGAGGAAATGCAGTTAATTTGAAGCAGGCATAGAGTAAACAAGGGTACGTTGCAATTGTGCCTGGTGATTTATAGGGCTGGAAGGTGTTGACGGCCCATTTAATTCTTGCTCTACTTGTAAAAGATTTTATCAGCTGTGGTGAGGCTGAAGGGTTAACGGTGCTGTCTCACCCGTAGTGCTACTCGTGAATCTGGTGTCCATGAGTAATGTCAGAGATTCTCTGCTTTCCGTTTCCAATCGCCGTTTTCTTTGCGTAAATAGCTAAGCATTATTGGCGCTTTAGTTAATATTTTACGTAGCCTTGAGGCTTCCGACGCGGACTCTATATTGCTGCAAAAGGCAGTCCAGGAAGTACGTTTGGCTTTCCTTATTGCCAGTTTGTATCTATTCAGCTTGGACTTATAGAATTCCCAGGAGTTTGTATTGTTGCTGCGTCTAGCTGACATATGTAAATTCCTTTCTGCACTGTTTTGAGAGAAGCGTTTTAAGTTCCCAAGACCACCAAGCTTTGTTTAAGGCGTAAATGCATTATTCAGGAAAAATGTTCAAGGGCAAGGTGCTTTGCAATAAGCCTAGCATAGTAATACAAGTTTTTTTTCTCAAATTCTTTATTTTAGAAGGGTGGGGGATTGAACTAGAGGCCTGCAGTTGGAATTCTATAAACCTATGGTCTGAGAGAGAGTTTTTCCTCAAGACCTTCGAAGTCAGAGTGGCAGTCCGAGCAAGGGTGATGCCCAGCACTTCCATTCTGTTTTTGGTAACAATACCTCAATACCTTTGTTACAAATTGCGAGCTTAGTGTTTAGCAGGTATTTAAAAATAGCAGGTAGTAATAGCTTCACCTCGGTTATTGGTGTCCGAACTGCCCCATTATGTTTGGTGTGCATTTGCGTCACCTCCCATAACCAGGATCGTGGTAGCACCTGCGAGCCTTACCAGGTCCTGAAAGGCCATACGAGGTAGAGGGCCCTCATCATCGTGGGCCAGATAGAAAGAGGCCATCCTGAGTTTCTTCTGCTTTAATTTTAACTCTAGGTCGACCACAGTACGGTTTCCGTCACTAAATTAAGGGAGAAGAAAGGTGTTGATATCCCAGAATACCTATCCTGGGTTTTCCCTTACCTTAGCTTTACAAGAGATTAAATTAGGGCGTCCTTAGGCCACCGATCCTGTCACCAGCCATGGCTTTTGGACTATGCTAGCATCGAATTTACAATGAAGAAGATTTACCTGTATCTCCATCATTTTGTTGTTTGCTGACCGCGACTATAGTTACCTTCGCTTCTTCATCGCTGGAGATGTCCTCTTCGATGTCTGGGATAAGGAGCCAGTGCTCCGTGTACACATGTTTTACCGATGGCTCTGATAGCTCGGAGTCAGTCGATGCGTCAGCTTCGCTCTGAGCTGCACGTCCACCATCGTTTTCGATGTCTCGGCCTAAGGTCTTGGTGCATGCCTCCCGCTTTACTAGGGTTTCCGTGTCTGTTTTATGGCTCTATCTTTTGGAAGCCATAGTTCACCTCCTTCGGCAGCTGCTCTAGGCATTCTTTATTCAGGAGCAGAATAACCTGTATTGTGGCCCTGTTAGTCTGCTCCGTTCTAATAACCTTCCAGTTATCGATCTTCCCTGATCGGGTTGGCAGACAAGCGGAGAAGGATTCTGCTGGCCACGGGGCGTCCTTAGTGACTTACCTCTGCGGGGTCTGGTCATTTTAGGTGTTCTTCTGCAGACCATTTGCTCCCTTGATCCCCCAGCGGCCATGCCCGCTGGTTTACGCTGGGCAGCAGTGACAGTGACGCGAGGAGGAACTCGGTTGCAAATGGTCGCTTGGGGGCCCTTTTTCGAAGGGGAAACCTGTGGCTTCCCTGATTTGTGGTCCCTTCCAAATTCGGTTTTTATTTTAGGGGAACTGGACCCCTTTTTTGCTGGTTGTTTTTTAGATTTATCTGTAATTACTCCCACGAGTAGTGGAGAAACTTGTAAGGCTAATTAGAACCGGATATTACCAGCTATCCGGAGCATACACTGCACGACTGGGCCATTTTTATACACAGCCAAGCTGATTGACGACAAGGTTCGCGTAACACTTTGATTCGACCCGGAGAACTAGGAGAGGAACGAAAGGTTGGGAAGACGACTGTATGCTACGTTCGAGCACACATTGACCAGGGTGTACCAGCGTGATGGACTCGTCACTCATACGTGAAGGTCGTCATTTCACCCCACTGAGATACAAGGTGTTTAAGAAAACACTTTTGGACAATTTTTTAATTTACTTAAACTTTAATAACTCCTAAACTATTTATCGTACAGTAACGTAATTAGGCTCATTTTTTAGAAAATAAAATGTACTTCGGTAAGAAAATCCATTTCTATATATGCTACATAGGTAGGAGCAGCAATCTCATCCAAGCCGCAGGCTGTGACACAATTGGCGCCAATAGGCCTGCAGCTCACCCTCATTTTAAGCCCCGAAGTGATGCGGTTGAAGTAACCGATTGAAACCAATTATTGTAATCGATAAAGGTGTTGCAAAAAAGCATCTGTAGTTGATTTGTTTTTGAACTTGGAGCGTTGCCCCCATGGACCTTCATGCAAACTTTCAACGCTCTGTGGGCTATGGATTGGTTAGTCTGTTTAGTTTTCCTGGTAACTGCATGACTGGTGGCAGTACTGGGCTAAATTGGCAAACTTAAACGTGTTACGAATTGGCTTTCACTAACTTCTACAACTACCAGACCTTTTTTGAAGGACTGTGAAGATTCAGCTGATTCTTCCGTTTTTCCAGGGCAGATATTCGTTGATTGGGTTCTGAAACTAAAGGTGTTGGCGCTGATGTGAAGCTAATGATATTTCAAAGCTGTTGTTGAATTTGCGAGAGTAGATTTCGTAGGCCGTTTTCAGATACGATGCCTACTGCCTACAAGTGCTAGGGAACTGCTCCGTAGAATCGATAACTGCAATCAACGACAGCTCCATGTTGCTTAGATAATAATTAAGTGGCCAATGGCACGCCAGGACCTCTGTTATCATTTTGAGCTCCAAATTGTTGATATTTAAAACTTTTTCCGCTTAGGTTTTGTCGATTTGAATTAATCATTTTCCTTGACAAGTGCCCTGGGTCTTTGCCCAGCTATGTCAAAAATCTGGTCGACTTAAATTGGCAATCTTAGGTGGTAAGCTTTTAAAAACCGTCCCTCCTCATCGAACAGGCCATCTGCAATTTCATTCCCAATGTAATCTTCGTGGCCTTGAATCCTGGATATTAGAACTAGGAGACAATCCAGGATACTCTTTAATGACATCCTGTGGAATTTAATTGACAACAGGATGGCTTGATAGGCCGAGAAAATAACGGTTCCACACCCTAGACACGCGGACGTCGTTACGACAAAAATTCGTCATTACAACGAATATTCAGCGAGAGTGTTAGAGCTTTTTGGAAGAACTGGATGATGAGTACGTCAGCTTGAAATACAAGGTGAGTGGTACCAATGCCCATGGATATTTTTGGTTTTGAACTCGTCGGTATACTAAAAGGTCGCGTATTCGATGAAGAGGGGCCTTAATTCCTTGAGGATGGATAGGTCATCCACAAGGTCTCCTAGTTTAAAGAGGAATAGCCCCTGCAGACGTGGGTGGTAACGTAAAACAAAACTTTGTAACATTCTGACTTGGTTACGAGTGCCAAGATCTCAAGTTAAGTCAAATAGTTTGACTTTACGTCATTTAGTTTTCCAAGATTTTAGACTTGCTAGGAGTTGCTATGCTGAATAGTTCTATAAATAATTTCCAAATTCCAATCAATACATTTACCAAAACTTGAAACATATTTTTCCAAAAATTATAATCATAACACATATGTATTTCCATGTCCAGCATTTGTCAGTAAATTCAATCATGATTGGGGTTAAACAATTGCTGTTGTTTTTTTGTTTTGTTGAAATCATCTAAGACATAAATACTAACCCAACCATCCCTTACCTTTCCTTTGAAAAGCCCCCATTCAGACGTTTGTCTTTATATCCTTGCAGGGACTTTTGCATAGTAACCGGGTAAGGAGTAATGGGTTCAAAGGTTATGACATAACTAGTTCACAGGAAACCAACTGCAAACCAACACATGAGGGCCGAACGGAATCCCCCATTTTAAAGTCCGCGATATCAGTGACCAAAAACACTGCATTGTGCTGTCTGACAGTTACGTTTTAGCTGATTACGTGCAAGGATCAAAGATATCGGTTTCTTGTCCACAGTGAAAATAGAAATAAAATAACACAAGAAAAAGAAAATAAAAAAACAATGTGATTAACGTACTCACCTGTAATTTGTCTTTTAATACATTTTTTTAGTTTCTGGAACGGTCTTTACGAAAATTCTTAGAATTTAGCTTAAACACGATTCTGCATAAAATATGGAAAAAGTTTTAGTTTCAAGAGTTTTCATTCCGGTTTAAGCCAATTATTCAGAAAAACGTCCATGAGAAAATCGATCGTAATTTTTGCCTTTACCCAGTTTCCCTAAAGAAAAATTGTAACACGAAATGGAATCGGTCTCAAAATATTAATTGTGTCATACTAGTACAAAAAACCAAACCAAAGAAAGAAAAAAAAATAATAATAATAAGAGAACGCAAAAACACAATCGAGGTGTACCTGAAGAAACGAAGGTGAGTTGATACTCATACTAGCAAAAACTAGCAAATAAAAAACAACGCAATTAGGGGATTTTTCTTCTTCCAAAAAAAACATCAGCAATGTCGGTGACTCTTGGTTTATCGATGAAAATCTCCGACATAGACTCTCTGAAGTCACGTGCTATTTTCTGAAGCCCAGGTACAGAAAAATTACCTTTTCACGCTACCTGTGTATGGAGGTATACTAGGGGCTAACTCTTGGCTAATTGATGTTGATTGCAGCGTGGGCAAAACCCAACAAATGAATCAGAAGTTATTAAATTTGATGAAGCCTGTCGCTTTGTGGTTAACGTTGATATTTTCTCAAATTAATTAAAAAATAAATTCGATTAATCTGTGTAAAAGACTAATTGAATAAAGGTTTTAAATTTTGTTTAATTAAGGTTTCTATCCATTATCTGTAAACGTGTCTATAGGCTCGACCAACTTTTGAAAACAATGTCTAGTCCTGCTGAAACAAAAGTCCACCAAGGTCAATCAAGTTATATTTAATACTTTAAACAAATAACACAGGACTCAAAAATATATTGAATAATCCTTAAATTTTTATATACATATATATGGATACATACAAGGAGCATCATCTGGGAAAAGTCTCCGCATTAATCACTGGTAACATGTTATCTGGACCCATCACATTTCGACCACTTCCTATGAGCATACAATGTGGGTGAGTTATGAGATGAGATGCCAGAATGCCATACTGAGTTATTTGAATGCGTTTATGGTGGCGCTTGTGCTAGGGGCATACCACTTATACGCCAGTAAATAAATGAGTAGATAAGGAAAAGACCGTGACAAATTTTAGACGTGGTTTGATTTTCATGGATTGTCGTTTTTCCCCCCGACATACACAAATAAAGTGTTCAGCCTCACCCCTGTGTGATATAGTGCGGTATTAGCTTTGACATTGTTGCAGGAGATTATAAAGTGGAAGAGAATATAGTCACCCAGCGCGAAAGGGAAGCTTTGTGGAAGCATTACTGCGAATAATTACTTTTAGATACCCTTTCGACCTTTGTTTCTATATTCATGTTTTATGGAGAGAAAATATGTAAGCCAATTAATTTTCTTACCTCTGCATTACTTATATCAAAAATAGTCAAAAACTGGAAACGAATTAAAACTTCGAAATTGATAAAAAGAAAAGCGTTATTTAAGTTAAAGTTTATTTAGCAATAAGTTATCAGCAGAAACATCAAACAACATGTCCAGTTTTGTAGTTGCCTTATCCTCACTGTAGACGGGACTAAGTATCATATAATAAACCCGGTTTGGACCGCTAGCAAGCAGTGGAATTTTTTCTAAAAACGCATGAAATCAAATCCCTCATCTCAGTTTTTCACAATAATAATGCCTTCTAGCCAGTGCCGGCATTTGGATTTTTTGCGCCCGGTGCAGTATGGTATATTGCGCCCCTTCAGCTCTTTATATTTTTTATCGCAATGAAGGACAATGGAAAAAGACACAATGTCTTTAATAGATGAAAATGAGATCACGGGAACACTTTTTCAATTTTTTAAAAGATTTTCTAAAATCGCGCCCTCGTCCAATTGCGCCCGATTCAAGTGCACCATTCGCACCTATAAAAGCATCGCCCATGCTTCTAGCGATTAGAAATTTTATGAATATATTTGCCGACGTCATTAATAATTTCATTTTCACCTTTAACGGATATGTCAATACCTATGTACATACGAAATACCAAGTACGGCTCATGTAACATTCATACGCTGGCAGAGCCGGCGCTTTGGGTTTTTGCACCCGGTACACTATGCCATTTTGCGCCCCATAAGCTGTTCATTTTTGAACGCAAGGACAATGAAAAAGACACTAACCCAAAAATTTTCATAGTTTGCGCAAAATTTAAGATTACACCATAATAATGCGTATAACATAAAAAAAAGATTAGACAGGAAGTTTCATATGCGTCAACATTCAACTTACAAAAATCTGCTGAAAACCTCGTTTTCTGAGAAGAGAGTAAGCCAGAACAATAGGGCGGCAGATTTTTTGAACCTCTGAAATTTTCACGGAATTTTTGAAACAACTTTTTGACAGCTATTTAGTTGTTGTTTTTTGTCTCCCTTTTGCTAAGAAAAAAAAGAGATGGCAGAAGGGAGAATTAATATTTAAAAGCAACAACAACAAGCTAAAGCATTCTAACTATAGTTTGTTGGAAAAATTAGCTCTTGTGAAAATCCATACGATTCTTCATCGAATTTCAGAAGGGAAGATACCATTATAGCCTTCAGTTTCACGGGCCGAACTTCGCCATTTCGAGCAAATTGGGGTACTGAACTACAATTATTCTCTGAATTCCCATACATTTTCACATATTGAACTCAGGAAAAATAAAGCCAGCAGTACATTAAATTGAGCTTGAATGTAAAAGCTCGCTCAAAAGAGGAATAATATAACAGGAATAATGGAATATCATTCCAATAATGCATTTCTAACTTCTAGCGAAAAAGTAATAACAGTTTTCAGCATGAACTGAACATGTCAGCTGGTGAAGTCACTTATATGGATTGAATTGAACTTTATTGAACTGAGGTTGGTGAAGCCGAACAAATAAAAAATTTTATCAATTAAAGAGGAATTCTCTCCACAAGGAGTTTTGTTCTTCTCATTTCGTTCATTTAGGTACCTCTTTTAACAATTGTTGAAACAGAATTTAAAAGTGCAGCAACAGCGCCCTCAAATTTATATCAGTCAAGGTAAACAGTAATACACAATACAGAGCCATCGAAACAATTTTTCCTTTGTGTGTGTGAATATGGCACTTTTTACAGAATTTTCAAAAAGCGCTCCAAATAAATTTTCTATCACTTGGGAGATTTTTTCCCGAATTTCTCGAATCTCGAAACTAAAATCCCTGGAAACTTCCTGCACGAAGAGAAGTGATGTTTTATCTTGTATGAGAAAGTGCAGGGACAGAAATTGAGTAAATTTGTGTAATATCCTGCACTTTCTTTCTTTAATTTTTTTTTAAGTTTTAATTTTTTTTAAATCTTACTTTCTGAAATTGCGCCCGGTGCAAGTGCACCATTCGCACCTATGAAAGCACCACCCCTGTACGCTGGTGAGCAGCTGCAATTCAGGGTCGGTGCCATCAGCCATGCATTTTGGTCACAGTTTTTTATATCCTTAGAAACACCTTTAACTGTCCATCCCAATATAGAGCCCACAGCGGTTAAATGATGCGTCAAAGCTCACCTGCAGTGATCTTCCAATAAAAATCCGATCTGATTAACAGAGAATTCCTTGTTTGGTGTCGGCTAAAATAAAATTTAAGAATCCTGGCTTATTCGTTTTTGGTATAGAGGAAGTATGTCTAAACAAATTGTAGGTACCTTTGCAAGAAGCGGGAGCGGGCATGTCTCTAGCAAATAAATTTTTAGATTTTCGTGCCGGTGGCGGGAGCGTGCATAAATGATCGTAAGAAAATTAAACAACTAAACTATTTTTAATTGGGTCACTACTGGTGTTCATGCAAGTTTCGTTAGTGAAACATGGTGAAACGATTCTAAACCTGCTTTGCTATTTTCTGTTAGTGGTTATAAGTGAGTCCGCAATGATCGGCGGGATGGCACTGGCAGTGTACTGGCTATCTGTATGAGTAACTGGCTATCTGTATGAGTAACAATATTAAATCTAAAATTGTAGGTTTTTCTTCTCCTGAGTTGGATTGTTAAAACCCTTCTAGTTTTTGTTTACTGTACTCCTTGTCATTTTAATAATGAAAATTTCCTCGAACTTAAGGTAGTCTTAGCTAATTTATCGCGTGTACATAATGCCAATATCCTGGTCGGTGGCAATTGAGGAACTCAACAACTCAAAATAGTAATATTTTCAGGAGGAGGTTTTTCTAAATAACTTTTTAACTAGCAGTTGAATTTTTTACAACTAAACTTTATTTAATTCAAAATATTAAACAATATTGAAAAACATAAAAAATTTATTAAAAAAAAAAACGAAAAAAAAAATCTCTGTGAAAATAAATGCCGTTTTTTCAAAAAGAGGACAAATGCTATAATTTGTTTCGGTTTGCTATAGCTGCTCATATATTTTAGTCTTTTTTTCTTTGATTATAAATAATTTTTTTTTATGTGAACGACTAGAGTCTCAATAAAAGCCCTTTATACCGATGGCAATCTATTTTTCTTCTTATAGAGTGCAATGTCGAACAGAAGCTCTAGTCGGGGTGGAAGGAACTACCCACGATATGTTTTTAGTCCACCTACTCCCAACCATTACTATCGCGACTTAGACATCGGGGCAGCGTGAAACAACTCGCTGGAGTGTTATGCCTCCTGAAACGAGTTGAATCTCATCAACCAACCGATGACATGCGTTTTTGGTGGAGCGAGGAAGGGCTAAGGGCTATGGCAGAAGGAATCAGGAATGTAAAGAGGGAAGAAGAAAGAAGGAAAATTATGTAGGTGGGAAAGTGGAGAAGGCGAAGGATCGTGGGGCTGGGCGGGATTCGAGCCCGGGACCACTGGGATGATAGTCAGGCACCTTACCCCTAGACCACCGAGGCCCCCGAGGCATCATACGGAATAGAAAAAAATCTCATAAGCTCACAGAAGATTTGTTTTCTTCCCTGAAACCTTATTTTGGCTGAAAGAAGTTGATATTCTTTAAAACGCTGCTAAAGTTTGTTTTAAATGGATCAATTTCAACGGGATCACCAGCATACGATTCGCTTACGGAAAGTGGTTGTAACTCTTTCTTGAATTTGGGTTAGGACAGCAAAGAGAACGGACGTGTGCTGTTCTGGTCCCTAAAAAACGCGCCGACTCAAAAAAACAAAATAATAAAACAAAACTGTTTAAAAAAGAGTGATAGTGAAAAATTAAAACCAATAAAAAAGTGCACAAAAAAAACTCTAAAATAAAAAAACAGTGGCAAAAAAAAAACAACGAGCGCAGTCTAAAGGCCCCCATACACGGTCAAATTGGATGTACATCGAAGGGTTGATGTACAACCAAAACTATCGATTGTGGGCCGGTCGGCCGATCAAAACTCATTGCGCTTATGGGTTTGATGAAATTCTGGATGTACATCCAATTTGACCGTGTATGGCGGCCTTAACGCGAAGGCCCATCACCCTTCACTAGACACGACCGGACCGACGAACGGCGCAAGTAAGTACCCTTGCTCCCTACCCTCTCTCGCATCTCGGTCCTGCAGGTGCCGGGGCTAAAATCGGTCGGTCGATGAAATTTGCCCCGTCTCAAAAGGCATAACACTTTGACGAGGACAAAAACCCAAATATCACCCGATAATGACTTAGGTTATTACCAGGTGTCGGGGTACACTTTAGTGCACAATCTCTCCCCCCATAGGGGTATTGCCATTTATGTTAGGGACGACGTGGCTTATTATAAAATAAATTCAAGCACGACTTCAGATTTTAATTATCTTTGGATTAAAATCATTTTCCAAAGCCACGTCATATTCTTCTGCTTCCTATACAGAAGCCCTAACATAAGTAACGAAGCCTCCACCTTATCTTTTGATACTATTTCCGAACAAATCTCGGGATTTTTGTCGTCCAATCCTGAGTGTGAAATCATCGTTGCGGGTGATTTCAATGTTCACAACGTTAAATGGCTGACTTACTCAAATGGCACCAGTATTTCTGGCAAGGACGTCGAGCTCTTTGCAGACATCAATAACTTACATCAAATTGTGGATCATCCCACAAGAGTCCCTGATGTTGCTGATCAAGGTAGATATCTCCTTGATCTTTTTCTAACTTCTCATCCAGCGCGTTACTCCGTCGAAGTTGATTCACCTCTCGGCAATTCAGACCACTGCCTAATCAGCGCTAACTTCCCATTCGAATTTCCCACCCCTCCCAAACCAGTTCGAAGAACTGTATGGCATTATGGGAAGGCCAATTGGCTGGGGCTTATTAATTTCTTCCAGTCTACAGACTGGAATCTGTGTTTCCGGAATAGAAACGCCAACTCTGCCGCTATCCGTATCACCAGGATCATACAGGCAGGAATGCATTTGTTCATTCCCCATTCTACCAAATCTGTGAAGCCTAGGCCCAACAGATGGTTTAATCGGGAGTGTATGAATGCAATCAAAACTAAAGAAGCCGCCTTCCGAGCGTACAAGAGCTTCCCGAGTGAATCGCTCCGTTTAGAGTACATACAACAAAGAAATTCTTGTAAAACCGCCATCAAGAAAGTCAAAACCTTATTTGACAACAAATTGAGAAGTAAACACCTAAATGCAACCTCCGGTAGCAAAAACTTCTGGTCCTTGGTAAGTTCCATCAAGAAGAATTTCATTACAACTTCAACCCCTTCCTTTATTCATAATGAGAAGGTAATAACAGACACGGCAAATCCAAGGCCAATTTATTAGCATCTATGTTCGCTTCGAATTCTTCTTTACCCGAAACTGATGTGCTACCCCCTGTTTCCGAGCTTAACGCCCATTCAATGGACAGGGTTTTTTTCAGGACTCGTGAGGTGTACAGGTGCCTCAAAAAGCTCGATGCCAACAAATCCACTGGACCCGATAATATACCCCCTATCGTCTTAAAACAATGCGCCTCACCTTTGGCTAAACCTCTGCGCAAATTATTTTCCCTGTCTTATTTCTCCGGAGTTTATCCCGACTCTTGGAAACTTGCCCATGTTCAGCCCATACCGAAAAAAGGTGATTCCAGCCTTCCCTCCAATTACCGCCCAATAGTAATTACTTCTATTCTCTCCAAAACCATGGAGACGATAATCAACAAAAAGCTTATGGGATATCTAGAATCCAATCTACTCATAAACGACAGACAGTATGGCTTCCGACAAAAAAGATCCACTGGCGATCTTTTAGTCTGTCTCACAGAACACCTCAGCCGTAGTCTGCATGGATCTGGTAAGTCTAGTCTGGTTGCTCTGGATATCTCCAAGGCTTTCGATAGAGTTTGGCACTAAGCCCTGTTAGCTAAACTCAAAGCTATTGGAGTTGACTCACTTCTACAGAAGTGGATTGAGAGTTTCCTTTCTGGCCGTTCAATCAAAGTGGTATTGGATGGGCTTCAAATCCGCATCCCACCCGATCACTGCGGGGGTACCCCAGGGGTCAATTTTATCACCGGCCCTATTTCTCATATTTATAAATTACCTTCTTTCAATCGCCTCCAGCCCACTTCTCAGCTTCGCTGACGACGGTACTCTACGTTACTCGTACAGCTTCGATACAAGACAGACTCATGCCAGATCCTGTCTTGATGATCGCGAACTAATGTCCAACTCTATTAATAACGACATTGAACTCATTCTAGAGTGAGGAAAGAAGAATCGTGTTGAATTCAACTCCGACAAAACCAAGTACTGTCTTATCTACAAAAAGAAGCTCAACACCTCTCCACCCTTGAGAGTGGATGGAGTTCAACTAATGGCCGACCCATCCTTACACATCTTAGGCGTGACATTAGCCAAAGACTTGCGATGGAATGACCACATATTCCAAATCGCCAAACAAGCATCCCAGTGCTTGGGATTTCTTAAGAGGTGCAAGTTCCTCCTCCAGCCATCGGCCCGTGCTGTTATTTATAAATCCTACATTCGGCCTCTTCTCGAATATAACTCCCTCGTTTGGGGCGGCGCACAGTGGGACCAAATCCAAAAAAGCTGGCCAAAAGTCAAAAAGTGCATTAAATGATCCCAAATTTTACACTCGGAGGTTTTCGGGGTCGCTGATGACGAATCCGGTGTCGAAATTTCGATTTTCAAAATGGCGGACTCAATATGGTTAACATAACCTCTTAAAAAATCAAAAAATTTGTTTTAATATAATGTTTAATACTTTTGATTAATTTTTTTATAAGCAAGTTATTTTATTAGGAAGTTATTGTTTATTAGAAAAACAAAATAAGAATTTTTAAGAATGCAGAAGAAAATCGTTGTGAATACAAGTAAAAGTTGTATCTTTATCTTCTGATGTCGAACATTCAGAGCTATAGCCATTAAAAGAAAATACTGTGACTAATTTTGGTGTTCTAAGGCTTATAACTTCTTAATTATTAAATTTACCCAAAAATATCTTGCTAATATATTGTAGATAATTTAATTATAAACAAAAAGTGCCCTTGCAAATTTTCTGTAAAGATGTACTGTTACGGAGATATATAATGGAAAAACCATTTGCGCACCTTTTCCAAGATGGTGGTCAAATTGGGGGGGGGGGAGTGGGTTAGAATCCCGAAAACTCAGATTTAAGCTCACACTGACCCCCCCTACACATCCTAAAAATAAAACCTTGTCCCGCATTTTTGCAATATTGAAGTACCATTTCCATGGGCTAGTGCTGGACGTATGTGACCCCTTAAAACACGGAGGGGCAATTTTGGGCAGCGGATTTTTTTTGGAGGTGAAGGAATACACCTTTACCAACAACGCCCAGCAAGTTTTCCAGTGGAGCACAGTGGAGCAATATTACTTTTTGTCCAATATATATCGCATTCTTACAATCCTAATTCATAAAAAGCACGTGTAATAGATGCTTACTGTGTATTATATACTTGCTTAATGGGTATAGTGCAATTTTTTTTATACTCTACATATCTTCCAAAGAAAATTCCACTTTACACGACCACGATTGCTTGGTTACTTAATTTTTTATAGCGTTTTGAAAACGTTAACCTTTTTTCACAATATTAACGTTTAAAAATAAGCAAAAAGAGTAAAGTAGCAACTACAATTTCTCAGTCCGAAGAAAAAAATCTAACCTTCCGGGACTGATTGCTCACTATTGGAAGTGTCCTCGAATCATCCCCCCCAAAAAAAACCGCAATCTATAAACTTTTTTTTTAGACTTTTGGCCAGCTTTTTTGGATTTGGTCCCACTGTGCGGCGCCCCAATAACCACCTTGGCATTGTTAGATAAGGTGCAAAAAAGGGCGCTCAAGTTAATTGATGACGACACCGCCTGCTCCACCATCGACCCCTTGAGCCACCGTAGGAATGTAGCAGCACTGACAAAATTTTATCGCTACTATCATAGTGACTGTTCCTCCGAGTTAAACGCTCTCCTGCCTCCACGGCAATCTTATACCCGCAACACCAGATTAGCCCACTCGTCTCATTCCCTTCACCTGCAACTACCCCTTTCACGCACTCAACAAGATATGAATTCGTTTGTTAATAGAACAACTAGACTGTGGAATAACCTCTCGCAGTCAGTATTTCCGAGCTCCTACAACATCCAAGAGTTCAAACGCAGGGTTCATCACCACCTTCTTCAATACCCCCCCGTACCTTTTAACCCTTAACCTATACCCCCCCCCCCATCCTTCCCCCGTACTAAGCTTACTGCTAGACATTGCACCATAACGTGACAAATGACATGACGGACTAGTAGTACAAAAGGTGACTCCTGAGCTTAGCACTGCCACATAAAAAAAAAGCGAATCGTACATTGGTGATCCTGTTGAAATTGATCCGTTTAAAACAAAATTTAGTAGAGTTTTAAAGAATATCATGGAAAATAACAGTATTCTATTATAGGAAAAATGTTCTGTATTCTTTTAAGTATTTTACTTTTCTCTACAAAATAACCTTGATTATATTTTTGTTCTGTGATGTGAAGAGTGGGAGTCTGAAAATAAACGAAGTTTGCTTGGATTTCCACCTGTTTTCCTTGTGTCAATGATCCTTCCAATTTTCTAACAAACTGGTGAAGCGATTACATTAGCTCCTCGCTTTGCGATTCAAGCCAAGTATAGAATGCTATATTTCCGTGGCTTTGATTGATATCCTAGATTGTAAAACCATGCCTGAAGAAAATAAAATACCTCATCTACTAATTTGGGAGCGGCTGGTTTTGTTGAAGATCAAAGACTATATCTATTGTATCTTCTTTAGGCTTATTCAAAATAGAATAAAACTTTTCTATCTATCTATGTACCCCTTAATCCCTCGTGGGACATAGGGCGGAAACAGTTGCCCTCCAGCGGACTCTGTTTTGCGCGACAGCTCTTAGCTCTGACCAGGATCTCCCAGTAGTTGCGGCCTCTGCTAGTAGGGGTCTCCTCCACGTTGTTCTAGGTCTTCCAACTCGACGGGATCCTTGCGGGTTCCAGTCAAGGGCCTGTTTGGCTAGATTTTCGTTATCGCGTCGCAAGGTGTGGCCAACCCAATTCCATTTCCTTCGCCTGATTTGGTCGTCTATCCTTTCTTGGCCGGCACGGCGCCATAGCTCTTCATTTGAAATTCTATCTTGCCAGCGGATTTTTAGGATACGACGTAGGCATCTGTTTATGAAGACTTGTAGGCGCCCTGTGATGAATTGGGTGACTTTCCATGTTTCGCAACCGTATAAAAGAACTGCCTTAACGTTGGAGTTGAACAGCCGCAATTTGGTGTTGGTTGAGATCTCCGTTGATCTCCATATGCGGAACAAGCATGCATATGCGCTTCGTGCTTTATTTATTCTGGAACTGACGTCTTCTTCTGCACCACCATTTTCGGTAATAATACTACCGAGGTAGCAGAATTTATCTACCAGTTCCACGTCACGGTTATTCAGCGCAGTTCGTTCAAGTGTGTTTGCATTTATCCGCATTTCTTTGGTTTTATTCGGATTCAGCCTTAAGCCTGCTAGACTACTTTCTGTTGCCAAATTGTTTAACATGTTTTTTAGCTCCTGATGTCTGTGGGCCAGCAAACAGATATCATCTGCGTAGTCGAGGTCCTTAAGGCGATCTAGCAAACCCCACTGTATGCCGCCTGTTCTACTATCTAGAGCGCCAACAAGAATGTCATTTATTACTATAAGAAATAGTAATGGGGATAGTAAGCATCCTTGTCGTACTCCTGAACTCACCTCAAAGCTGTCGGATAATTTTCCGTTATGGAGAACTCTGCATTTGGAATTGTTGTATAGGGCTTTTATCAATTCTATTATCTTATCCGGCAGTCCACGTCGCCGTAATGCCTGCCATATAAAGCTCCTATTAACCGAGTCGAACGCTTTCTCATAATCTACGAAAGCAAGGTAAAGGGGGGATCGGAATTCAGTAGACTGTTCCACTATTATTCTTAAGGTGTTGATGTGATCTATACATGAACGGCCCTTCCTGAATCCGGCCTGCTGCCTTCTAAGCGTTTGATCTACTGCCTCTCTTATTCTTGATAGTATAGTGTGGGACAAGATTTTACCCACAGTAGATAATAGACAGATGCCTCTCCAGTTGTCGCATATTGTTAGATCCCCCTTTTTGGGTATTTTGACTATGATACCTTCCGTCCAATCCTCCGGAAAGGTACAGGTGTTCCATGCTAATTCGAGGATTGGCTGAAGCGCATCTGCTATGAGGCTTGAGTCGGCTTTCAACAATTCTGGCGGGATGCCATCTTTTCCAGCTGCTTTACCATTGGCCATCGCATGAATTGCGGTTACTATTTCGGTCTTGGATGGGGCCCGGGTGTTGATTCTTATCGGCTGTGCATTGTTGCTGTTTTCCTGAGGTTCCTGTGTGAGTGAGCCATTCAGGGCGGCGAAGAAATAATCTCTCCATCTTTGGAGCTGCTCCTCGTCGCTGCACAGCAGCCTTCCATCCGCACTCTTAACGGCATGCTTTTTAGTAGAGTGCTTTCCCGAGAGCTGTTTAGTAATTTGGTACAGCACTTTACTGTTGCCTGTGTTTGCCGCGTTTTCCGCTTTTTCTGCGAGCTCGTTTATCTGCTGCCTTTTATCACGCCGGACACTTCTCTTTACCTCTCGGTGTAATTGAGAGTATTCCCGTTCAAGTTGGTGACGTCTATCCGGGTCGCTTGTAGAGTTTATGTTATTTTTGAGGGCCCTCCTGCGTTCTATTTTTTGCCAGGTGCTGTCCGAGATCCAATGTTGCATGTTTCTCTGGACATAACCGATGCTCGTTTCCGCAGCCGTCAATATAGCGCCCTTTGTTGTACTCCACAGGTCTTCAATATTTGTGTCGTCAGAAACGGTTTGCTGGTTTAATATTTGCTGCAGGTTTCCAGCAAATTCTCGCTTTTTAGCGCTCTCCCGCAAGAGGTCAACGTTAAACCGTCTACGGTTTATAGATTCACGTTGAAAGTTTCTGATTGCAGCGATTCTAAGGCGAATAGTTGCTACTACCAAATGGTGGTCGCTTCCAGTGTCCGCTCCCCTGAAGCTCCTGACATCTTCCAGAATGGTTCTCCATCTGCGGCTGACGGCCACATGATCTATCTGATTTCTCGTTCTACCATCGGGCGATACCCAGGTCTCTTTATGTATCTTCTTGTGACAAAAGTAAGTTCCACCTACCATAAGTTGATGGGAAGAACAAAAGTCAACGAAAAGCTCACCATTGTTATTGGTAACTTGGCTTAGGCCTTGTTTTCCAATTGTTTGTTCAAGACCGGTGTTGTCGTGACCGATTTGTGCATTTAAGTCACCCATTAATACAATGATGTCTCCCCTTGGAATAGATCGAAAAACCTCATTCAGTCGCATGTAGAACTCGTCTTTGATGTCATCTTCTGCGTCTTCGGTTGGAGCATAGCATTGAACTACCGTAGTACTTCTTAGCCTGGTACGTAGGCGCACGGTAATAATCCTCTCAGAAACTGGTGACCAGCTAATGAGGCTAGCCCTGGCTTCTTTGGTGAGTATTACGCCAACACCACTCCTACGGCTTTCAGTTTCATTTCTCCCAGAATATAAGAAGGACTCGCCATTTGGGCAGATATGTTCCCCCGCATCGGGCCATCTGGTCTCGCTCAGTCCCATGATCTTGATTTTATATCGATTCATCTCGTTGAGGACTTCATCCAGCCGTCCCTCAGCAAGCATTGTTCTCACATTCCATGATCCGATTCGTGTCCTTGTTCGAAAAGCAAAGGTCGTCGTCGTGTTGTCCATCCGGTTCCGAGGCACTGTTTGCCGATTCGTAGCAATAGTGTTTTTTATGGGAGCGGGTTGCTAACCCTCAGCCCAACCGACTTAAAAGCTCTGTTTTGTGGCGCAGAGAGCTCGCCATTCGCCCCTCTCCCGTTAGCTCCTTCCGAAGAAGTACCCCAGGGGGCACCGCGGGGAGGTGGGATTAGGACTTGCTAACAGGTCTGCTTGGTGTTTGATTGCAGTGGATCTCTTCGGATTTTAATAGAAATGACAAATCGGGTGTCACCACTTTCCGAGATCTTTGTTAGCCGTTCGCCCCCCGTTTTAGCACGGAATATTTTGTTGAGTTTTGCAGAAACAATAAAATTTTCTTTTAAACTAAGTTTATTTATTTCCGTTTAAATTTTTAATGCTCAAGAAAAAGCTGCTTTCAATAAAAATCTTTTGACTTGCTGAGTTTTGAAAAAAACGACCCTCAATTTCAATGTCAACTTAATAAGGCCAAGCAATGAGTAAGCCTCAATCTAATGAATCCAATGTTGGATAGATTTAACTGATCATGCCAATCAACATCTTTTTACTCTCAGACAACCATCACCCTGACGCTGATTGGAAAATCCGGAAAAGCTACTGTTTTTTAATCGAACAAACGAAATATGCATTTGTAACAAAAAATACATCTCATTTATGTTATTGGAATACATAGTGGAATGAAATGAAAAAACCACACAATTCTCAATATGTACCTACATACTTTAAAATTGAAAACTTCATGATTTGTGCAGGATTTACGTTTAAGCTATACCAGCTATAGCTTAGGGCCGTCACTTTCTTGGGGGCCCCAAAGGGCGAGCCTGCGATTGAGCAATTGTCGTATGTACTTAAAAACGGGGTGGATCTAGTGGCGGTTCGTAAGGTTCAGGATAAGGGAAGCAATGCGCAAGGTGAACGATAAAAGTATCTAAGCCTTTAACTAAAAAAACTGAAAAATACCATATATTGGAGTCAGATAAGCAAAACATAAGGAATTGTTTGCAGTCTAAAAAATTTCGTTTGGAACATGTTAGTTGCATCGAATACTATACGAAATGGCTAATTTTTAGCTCTAGAAACCAAGTTATCGACCATTTTGTGAAAATTTTGTAATTTTGGTCGTTCTTTCTAATTATAGATGCGTATATCTCGGCATGTGTAGTTATGATATTGGCTATCAGCGATTACAATATGAAATTTTTATCTGTACACAACCACAAAAAAAAACATAAAAAACTGCTAGCTAAATTTTAGTAATTTGGTTCCAAAGTTATATTTTCAAGATAATTTGTTTAAACTTTCAAAAAGTAAAAAAAATCTAATCGCATTTTTTCGTTATTTTTTTCGAAATATTTTCGCTGGTAGTGGGCGTTTTGCGCCTTTTTTCAGATTCTGTGGATAATTAAAGCCTCCAAAGAAAAAGCCATTGAAAAACTGCAAATACTACTTTCATCTCATTTAAATTTTCATACAAATCTATAATTTTGGGTCAAAATCTAAAAAAAGTAGTACTGATAACACCCTGCATACCTCGCATACACCCCCTTCACCCGCGCTTACAATCAATACATTCTACTTGCAAAAAAAACTCTCAGGCAACTCGTGCTCATAAAATTCATAAAAATATTCTCTATCCCTTTAAATGATCTTTAAAGAGAAACATCAAAAATATAATGGAAGCTACAAAATTATCAGCTTTATATCAACACAACCCTCTGTTTTCCAATTAGAATCAACGATATATAAAGAGAAACTTCACCTATCCTAGATCTCTTTTATCTCGACTCAATATCCAAACGAAAATTCATATTTTAAGAAGAGTCAAAAACAAAATCTCGAAGCAAAATTTTAAGAGAAAATGTAATATTGCTCGAAGCCAGAACAGATTAGCGGAAAACGAAGAGAATATAGTGTATACAGAAAATTTCTCTTGTTTTATCCCGCTGTTGGGTTCCGAAGAAGCTGTGTTTAGCTCAGCTTCTGAGGGTACTGTATCAACGCAAACCTTTGCGTGAGTGTTAGTTCAATTAAAGTGAATGTGTTGGAGGTTTCACATTGATTATCTGGGTCAAATAAGCTGGAGATATTACAGCTTCCCCATGTTGTGTAAGGCTTCGGCCACGAAAAGAGCGGCACCAGAAAAATTTCGAATTAGCAGAGAGCGGCACTTTAGTATTGTCACTCTGCCGCTCACCGCTCATATCATGACCGTGGATTTAGTGTTTCCAGAGCAGGAAATATATGAGCACGTCCACGCGAAACCAGCCACCCGTCGCTCGCAGCACGTTTTTTCAGTAGAACGCGCTCTATTCAACTCACTCACAAGCGATAGAAAATAGCTAGAAAAAAATGTAAAGACATGAGTCGATTGATTTTGACCTGCTCTTTCTGATGGTGACATCTGTTTTTTTTTGAAAAAAAATTTTTAGCGGTGAAAATCAAGTTTTAAGTTTAGGTCAATTTTTCTCAAAGAATGTATTTATTTTTTTTTTTTTTGTAGACCAATCGAAAGAGGAACTCATAAACTACATCTCCTCAAATTTTCAGAGTGGGAGAGCCAAAGGTGTAGAAATAGTAAGTAAATAAAGACTGTGGCACGTGGTCTCGCGCGCTGCCGCGCACACGAAGCTGGCTAGCCGCTGCGGCTGCTGGGTGATACCGGGTGGTGGGAAAAGGGTCATATCTTTACATTTTTTTTCTAGCTATTTTCTATCGCTTGTGAGCGAGTTGAATAGAGCGCGTTCTACTGAAAAAACGTGCTGCGAGCGACGGGTGGCTGGTTTCACGTGGACGTGCTCATATTAAGATTTTTCTTGTGATTAATCTTGATATATTTAAATTTATTTTTTTAGGAAGTTGCCTATTTGGTCAAAGGAAGCAGAGCTTCCTTTGCTTCAAAAGAGGAACCGCCACTGGGGGTGGATCGTCCCAATTCCAAAACGGTCAATGGTAGACAATAGACAAACAATTATCGGCAAAATACACCAAGGTGGAGGGCTATCTCTGCTCGTTTTCGAAATAGGGGTTTTGAATTTTGGTCTTGAATAAAAATGTGGTTTAATGAATAATTAAAAGGTAATGAAACAACGGTCTATTTTCACAGATAAGGTATCTTTATAATCGGAATGGGGCTTTCATTTTATTAATAAAAACAATAGTGTATGATGGAAAAACAGAAATAAAGTGGTTTATTTTTAAAAAATATATGAAAAAAAATTCTTACACTGTAACTCAAAAAGTAGTAGTCTCTATTATCTGACGGCTTTAATTTCTATTGTGTTGACTCGCTTGAAGTACTCGGCATATTGCTTTCCATTTCGTCCAATAGCGTTGGTTATGAGGGTATTTCACCTCGATTTCTTAAGATTCTCTCCCCTTTAATCGTTGATGCCATCACGCATATTGTTAATTATTGCCTGACAATCTCCAAAGTATACCTTTAGTCTGGAAAAAAGAAAGAAGTCCTCTCCCGTCAATCCGTCAGACTTTCGCCCTATTAGTATTCTACCCTTTGTTGCTAAAGTTTTTGAGAAAATTGTATCTACTCAAGTCTTGCGACATCTTCATTTTTATAATTTCCTTTCTAAACTCCAATCTGGCTTTCGCAAATCTCACAGTTGCCAAACTGCTATATTGAAGGCTACAACTGATCTTCGTTCCGCCGTTGACCGAGGTGACATTCTAGTTCAGTTCTTCTTGACTTCTCCAAAGCATTCGACTCTGTTGTCACTCGCATCTGCTCTATAAACATAGTCAACGGTATCACTTTTCCTCTTCTTCTGTTCGTCTTTTCTCTTCTCTTCTCTCTAATAGATCTCAGTGTGTTCGGCACAATAGTGTTACTTCCTCTTTCCTAAGTGTTCCTGCAGGGTTCGATTCTTGGTCCTTTGCTGTTCTCACTCTATATTAAAGATCTTCCCTCTGTTATCCGTCGCTTCTCTTTTCATTTATATGCTGACGATCGGCAGCTATATACCTCTTGTCCTACTAATCAAATTGAAAATTGTGTGTCTGAACTCAATAGCACCTTGTCTCGAATAAGCGAATGGAGTTCTAGTAATTTCCTTAAATTAAATCCAATTAAATCGCAAGTACTTTTCCTTAGTCGTCGCCCACTGTCCCCGGATGGTTTCTCATCTCTTTTACTTAATAATGTTCCCCTTCCAATCATTGACTGTGCCAAAAACCTGGGTATTGTTGTCAATTCCAAACTCTCCTGCTGCAATCATGTCTCATTGCTGCTCTCTAAAATCTATGGCACACTTCGTAAACTATGGGTACATGGCAATCTGTTCTCCTAGCGTATCCGAGCCAAACTTATCAAATCTCTTGTTTTTCCTCATTCCCTTTACGGCTCGCTATTACATTACATATTACATATTTCCTTCGATTCTTCTTGCCGTCAGCTTCTTAGAGTGGCGTTTAATGATTGCATTAGGTTCATTTTTCATATGAGAAGATCTGAACATGTGTCGGGTGTCCAAAACTCCTTACTGGGTTGTGATCTCTTTCAATTCCTCGATCTCATGGCTTCACTTCTCTTGCATAAGGTTTTTTATACCAAAAGCCCCTGCTACCTTTCTGACTTCATTTTTCCTTTGCAATCCTTGAGATCCATTAAATTCCTGATTCCTGCTCATTCTTACCTAATTGTTAGTCGTTCCATGTCGTTCCTTCGTTCCACACTAAAGAAACTTTTATGAAACATAAACGATTTTGAAGCAAACTTGAATCCGACACATTTTTTAAATATTTTTAAAATGTTCAAAAACAATTCAGAAACATTTTTGAAATATTTGAAATATACCCGCCACTGTTTCTTTGATGTGTACGTGATTTTTTATGTTTCTGGAAAATGTTTACCCAGTGTTTTCCATGTGAAGTGGGAAACAATGAATGTTTCTATTGTGTTTTGGTCCTATTAAATCCACAAAATACTCAAAATCATTAGAAGAAATTCGCGTATAATTTCTAAAGCCGCTAAGAGCATCGATCTTAAGGTCACTTATTCCCGATTTCACAGTGTTCACTTAAGCTTTCGCTCAATTTATTTTTTTGTTTCACAGTAGTGGTTCAAGAGTTGAACTTGGTTCAAAATTGATTATTGTAATTGTAATAAGTACATATACGGTTAAAAGTGGAAAAAAGGAGCATAAACAAGTGAAGCGGATTTATAAAAACCTATGAAAAGGGCGAAATCGCAAGTTTTGTTTTTTTTCCCATAATTTGGTGAGGGAAAATTTCCTGAAATAAACAATAATCATGAAATCGTATTTCCGCCTACTCTTTGCGAAGTCCTTACGCATACCGAAACATTGATTAAAGAAATCTATGAAGATGTAGAAGACATTAATTCAAAAGAAGATTCGTGGTTCTGCGAAATGGCCATTCTGGCTCCTAAAATTGAAGAAGTAGCCCTCCTTAACAAAATAATTTTAGACAAAATTCCTGGTGCTCTAACTACATATAGCTCAATAGACTCGGTCTGTGTACTGGACGATGCAGTACATTATCCTGTGGAGTTTTTAAATAGTATAACAGTCCCTGGTCTTCCTGCACATTAAATACATCTTAAAGTGAATGTACCCGTTCTTTTACTCCGTAATTTAAATCCACCAAAATTGTGCAATGGTACTAGATTGATAATTGTCGCATTACACAAGAATTTAATTGAAGCTACAATTTTAACGGGTTGTGGGAAAGGCGAAAATGTGCTTATACCTAGGATACCTAAAATTCCGAGTAATTATCCCTTTAAATTCAAACGCTTACACTTCCCTGTTACCTTATGTTTCGCGATGACGATTAATAAGTCTCAGGGCCAAACATTAGGAAAAGTGGGAATTGATTTAAGTAAAAATTGCTTTACTCATGGACAACTATACGTTGCATGTTCTCGAGTCAGCAACTCAACAAACTTAATAATTTATGCCCCAAACAATAAAACGCAGAACATTGTCTATAGAGAGGCATTAAAATAAAAGTGTTGTTATAAGAGCAATTTTGAAAAATTATAAAAAAATAATTTCGGTTAAGTCCGGTCCACGCCGGCTAATTTCAGTTTGATATGCTTGCCCAGTTGTCTATTGTACGTCTTTCGATAGGAGTCGCTTGTCATCAAATTTTAAAAAAAGTATTTTAATAGGTACCTATTCAAAATAAATTTTTGAAGATTTGTTCTTTTACCTCTTTATACTTTTTCCCTACCGTGGACTGTGCACACATAGTCTTTTTTTATTTAAAGGCGTTGCAACGCACGCGGGTTTTTTGCTAGTTATTAATATGTAAGCCTCTACCTAAAAAATTTCAAAACGCCCTAGCGGCTAAACCGTTACGATTTCCACCCATACGATTTTTTGTTCGTCTATCCAAGATCTATCCACAGCCAGGTGTTTCGACATTTTAACTAATACACCCTGTATAGTTTCGGAGAAGGGGGTGTGCTTGTCTGGCTACCCACCCGGGCCCAACACGATCCGTCGTCACTGACTACCACTCCAGATGTACAGCAGAAAATGGACAAATGAATTTGATGGTGGTTACTTATGTATCGCGGCATAAAACTCTACTCGAAATAATGGAATAGATACATGACAATCTCCACTTTTGAAGGTTCAATTTTACGAGGTCGAAACTTAAACGAAATCCCTATGTCTTTGAGTGGCGATTTCAATATTAATTTTTCCTCACAAACTTTGCTCCCGAAATTTATGGATGAAGGGGAAGTTGGAATGATTAGAGGTACCACCCCACTTCACCACAAAGTTCGTGAGGAACGTACCAGTACCAGTTACAATCCAAAGTATTTCATTTATCATAAAACCTTTGCCTCCTTTTTAGGTTTCAATGTAAATAGGAATTCATAAAATTTTTAAATCGTGCTTATATCAAGCAATGTTACCGTCAGATGAATTTTGAGAGTAGTAAAATCTACTACCTTTTTGAAGCAAACTTTTTTGATTTCAAATCAATTTTTAATTTTTTTGTCACCTGCGAGAACGAGCAAAGCGGATGGTTTGCCGACACGTGAACATGCTACGTATAACTTAACGTCAGAGAAACATTCATATTTTAGATTCAGGCCGAAAACACTCAAGGATTGGCCTTGGGATTTGTTGATTGTCATGATGAAAGCTATCGTTTCTATATAAAGCGCCACTGATTCGATGATTTGAGGTAAGCGTTTATTTCATGGGTAGTGGTGGTTCATGGAATGATTGATAGTGTCATCTTGAGTCAATGCGCAGATCTTTCATAGTTCGATTGAGTGCTTCCAATGCGCGCTTGTACGTCATTGTGTATTCATCCCAGACAATGACTTTACTTGCTACCAAAGCATTGGCCAGTGCTAAGTGTTTTGCAAAGTTACATGTCGGGTTTTGAATCGTTTGAAGGTTTAACGGCAATTTCAACATCCTTCTGGCAACGTGGCAACTATCCCAGAAGAAGCAACTGCTACAGCAATTTCGGATCTCGTACGAGCAATGGCCAAAATTAATGATATGACGAATACCTTGCAAACTCCACACGGCGCATCGGGGAAAAAGGCCACCATTTCCATAATTAATCGACTTCATTAACGTATCGCACACTTCCTTCTGTTGGGTACTCAACAGTGGTACATTCGCTCGAGCCTATTGGTTCAAAGCATTTCGATCATCTTCACGTTCCAATTCTCAATTGAAAGCGTCGTTCATTCGACGATATGGCGTTAGTATTCCTAACTTGACTAACCAACTGCCGCACATGAGGTAACACATGTCTTCAATCAAAAGCAAAACCTGGTTATGTATCTCGCCATTCACCTTGAGATCGGGTTTTACTGAACTGAACCGAATTCGGTGTAAAATTTTTTCGGATGTCATCCTTGTATTTGTTCCACAATTCACGTGGATTCGATGGGAAGCATGTCAAAATAATGATAGCAAATAATGTACGTATCTGACACGGAGAAACAATTTCTTTACCGTTTTCAACCAAATTGAGCTTTTGCAGCACGAATTGTTGGGAACATCTCACTTTTGAGAGTTCGAAGTTATTCAAATGTTATCGGCCCACGAACAATCACCAGCAACAACCGCAAGTAGAAACATTCGTCATTCTTCGTATGAACTCTGCAAATGCGACCAAGAGCATCATTAGAATTCATATCCGGATGATCAGGAACCGTATCGCCTTGCTTCCGACGTTGAAATTTCTTCGATGGGGAGTTCCAAGTGGAATAAGGTAACAAATCGAAAAAAACTGGTCAAAGTTATCGCTGTAGATGTTTCAGCAAGTTGAGCATCATTCGATGCGTTGAAAGAACCCTTTGACCATTCTCAAGATGTACCGCCAAATGTACAACAGTAAGATGAAGCTTATTAATGGAGAATGATGATATACACAAAATCGCTTCATTAAAACTAACAGATCGTGATATTATCAAACGATGTTTCAGTAGTTATTCTGTTATTTGGGTCGGTCCCCAGATTTCACCACGCTCATGTACCCGGATTTTATAGGCGAGGACCTTTCCTGTAGTACTTTATACCAACGCTGCAATCGATTTAGACATAAATAAAATAAAATTAGAATTATCGAAAAAAGGTAGTAGAATGATAACTTGATGTAGTAGTGTAGTAGATTATCATTTTTTTTCTAAAAAGGTAGTAAACTACTACATATGTAGTAGAACGGTAACGCTGATATCAAGTTCCTCAGTAGGCTCGTCGGGGATATTGACAAAAAACCGGAGGAAGTAAAAATAGTGGGTTTCATAAATGCAGTCTATCTAGAAGCTGTTGAAATTTGTAATTCACTCAATTTGACTGAGGGACAGAAAAAAAATTACAAAGAAGCACAAAGGCCTTTGAGGAATTTTGTCGCTAGTAGCAAAATGAGGCCGTTGAGAGCTATATATTACACAGCCGCAAGCAGGAACAGGGAGCTTTGATAATATTTCAATGACTATAAAAAATCTTCAGAGCAAAGCAAGAGGCTAAAATGATTAGAGATCGAATTATACTGGGGACTAACGATAAACACCTGCAAAAAAGATTTTTGGAAATTTTTTTTAGCGTGTTGCAGAGACTTTAAGCAAGTGCAATGCCCGCGTGTAAGGCTGGTCGTCCACTGGAAGCGTATTCGAGCGGCTTCGCGCTTCGGCCATACAAATGAGCCGCTTGTAGCCGCTCATATGTATGGCCGTAGCGCGAAGCCGCTCGAATACGCTTCCAGTGGACGACCAGCCTAAAGCTTAGCTCTGGGCTATTTTAATCTTTTGGTCAAGCTTGGCCGTCGTGAGGCCCTATGTGCTCCCATTAAAAATGGTTAACAATTCTACGGCCATTATATCTCTCTTAAAAGGCCAAGCAGCCGGTATTCGCCCGCTTTAAACCCATTTTTTTATTTTTAGCTGGGTTACCAGATGTTTGCATTTATTTCCAACGATAAATCCAGATGTTCTCTAGGGTGGCAACTATAATATATTGTGTGTTGTTGTCGTTCCATCGCATCTCTTGTTTAGCCAGAATGCCCATTTTGTAGTTATCAAATATTTCTAAGGAGTGACCTGCGAGTGACCCTATTTTTATTTATTTATTGCAAAGTACGTATTGACAATAATATTGAAGCTCCTGTTCATACGCTTCAATAATGTCGTCAACCTACCTATCAATACTACGCAATATTGTCGTTCCGCGTCGGATTTTTCTTTCTGTGCGTCAGCCTGTACGACGCGACGTCCGAGTTGAAACTAACGAAATACTGATCAATAAACCTAGTAAACCTCAATCGCATCACTATGGCTCGCGTCAATGGTCTTCAATCAAAATATCTATCAATACGTTTAATAAATTGACAATGCATTTGAACTTCTGATAAGCGGTCAATATGACCTTTCAATGCGCCTCGTCAATACTAATGAGAGGCGTAACGACAATATTATTTATGGTCTACGGGGCCCTTATCTGCGTTCTTGCCCAGTCTTATTGGACGGGGCTCAGTGGATAAATACCGTGTGCTGGTATTGCCAGTTTTTCACTCTTCTCTCTACTATCTGTCTGACTACAGCTTGCCGTTCGACCTTGCACTCACGATTAAAGCCGTCGACAATACAAAGGGCGTTTAACCCTAAGCGCTAGTCTATTACATATATAAAAAAAACTCTTATTTTACTTTGATAATTGCCAGGCCAGTGGGAAACCAAACGACTTGAGTTGTGATTGTGACTGACCTTACCTCCGACTTTTATTTAGAATTTGTCCTCCCTTCTAACGTACTGATTACAACATCTAAAAACTACTCTAGCCTTGAAATAATTGAAATGGCAACTTCCCACAAACCTTTTTCCGCCCTAAATATAAAGGTTTTTTGATAAGAATTCTTACATTTTAATAGTGCGTGCAGTTCGATGACCTTCTTAAAGGATTCGATCCCAAGTCACCCCCAAGAGCAATTAATTTTCTACCTAATACAGAATCGTCTGATATTTTCACTGAAATAAGCTTCAAATTAATTTTACCCTTCAACAGAAAGTCAGAACATTTCAAGTTAAACAATTGAGTTAACTAAGTACGAAGGTTCGAGTTGAAAACTTCCAGTTCATCACACACTAAATTACACCAACAGAAGCCTGCTACCGGCACAATCTAATCTATTATAAATTGCCCGTAACTAATTTTCGTGCAAATAATTAAATATTGACCGGCAAAACCCGCATTTCTTTTACGCAAAAAAAAGAGAAAGTAATTTTATTACTCAATTTCCCACGACACTGCTCCAATTTTAAGTATTTCACGTGTAAGCAATTAAACGCTATTTTCCAGCTTAAACATTTCAAGAAAATAAAATTGATATAAATGTGGTCGCGAAATGCGATACTCGGTATAAAGTATACGGGGTTAATGTTAAAACCAGGTGAAATCTCTTAACAGTGACGAAATGCAGCATTAAGCATAAATCACAACCCCCAAATAACATATCCAAACAATGAACTTGACACGCGATGTGTTAATGGCGGGGCTGCTGAAGGGAAAAGTGCTTTGCTCAATAGAGGCAATTATTTAGGCAGCGTTAATTCTGTGTAATCTTATGACCATGAATTGTGCGGATGTCTCTCAGGTTTTGGTATGTGATCAATAATGCAATTAAAGGTGTTTAAGAGCGAAGCGTAGGTATGGAGTTGTTGAATTTTGAAATGGGGGAAGAACTTGTACAATAAGTGTGGATTATGTGCTTACGTTTTGCTCTTTAATTTTTAGTTGAAACTTAAGAGAAATATGATATAAGTATTTACAACCTCAGGCTCTGCATCTGGAATCCCCTCCAGACCTCTTGTATTCTAAGACGATGTCAGCTAGTATTAGAGTGTCGGTATAGTTAAGCGATTAAGGCTCCACACTACCATGTCAGAGGATCATGAATCGAATCCACGCAGCTTGATGTTTCTTCGTTTTCTTACCTTTCCCCAACAAAATAATGTTCCTTCTTTTGTTTGTTCCCTCTTTATAGCAATTCCTAGCTTCTGGACTTCCTGGTCTATGTCATCCTCATACCCAGGACACACCAGCAGTCTTAATCTTGATTATGACCTCAAAGTGACGTAGACCCATACAAAAGATATGGAAATAAAATGCAGTCTACGTCAGGCTTTGTCTACCTTCACTGGCAGTTTCTAAGCTCAGGAATCACCCTTTGTACTACCAGTCCGTCATGTCGTTGGTAACATTGTGGTGCAATATCTGGTAGTATGCTTAATTCGACATGTAAGACAGGTTACGGTTATCGAGGGATTAGAAGGACGTTGAAAGAGTTGAACCATGATTCTAATCTCTTGAATGTTTTAGGGTTTTGGAAATACATATCTACTTTTGTCGACTGCTGTTCCAAACTCTGGCGGTTCTATTTATGAACGGGTTCCTAGTTTGTAAAGTGCGCTAAAAGGTCGAAGCAATCGCTATGATAGTAGCTTTAGAATTTTGTCAGGGCTGCTACGGTGGTTCAAAGGGTCGATCGAGAAGCAAACAGCGTTTTCTCCGTTGGGACTTTTTTGCACTTTATGGAGGTTTTCGAAGCCTCGCCCCAAAGAAGAGCCCTAATGTAGGATTTGTGTAATATACCACCGGCAGATGGCCTTTTTACGCCCAGTCCATCTCGTCGTTGACGTAATGGTCAAAAGTCCTGGTATTAAAGTTAGCTCGAAGGATAGAGTTCGAATAGAAAGGTTAAGGGGAGTTCGAGGGGGTGCGGTTCTCTTGCGGTGGCTTAAGGAGTCAATTGAGGAGCTAATGGCGCCATCACCAATAAATTGCAGGGCACGAATTTGCACCTTATCGATCCACGCTACTGCCGTTCTCGGGCCTCTGCCCAGATATAAGAATTGAATTTAAGGCGGGGACGAATATAGGATTTGTAGATTATACCCCCTGGCTGAACTTCGCCGTCGCCTGGTCCCAAGTCCATGGTGTGAAAGAAGGAAGGTGGGTCGATCTGCCGAAGCGACCAGAATTAGGAAAGCGCATTTTTCAAAGCGGCACCGACAGCAGCGTATCCGTTGCAGGGACGTCCCACTCGGGCCGCCAGCTTACGGATCAAAAAAGAAGAAGAACACCATCTGCCTGACTGCTGGAGGAGAAATTATATCTTTTGAGAAATCCCAAGCATGGTGATGCTTAATTTGCAATTTGGAATACATGATTACTCCAACTCAGATCGCAGCGGAATTATGGTGCATGCTTTGTTAGAAAACAAACAGTACTTCGTTTTTATTGTGCTAAATTCAACACGGTTCTTGAGGCCCCAATCCAGAATCCTTGTTATCCTTGTTTGTTGAAATGGATATACATAAGTTCAGGGTCATACAAGACATACAAAGTCTGACAGGTGCTTGTCTTGCATGACCGAAGCTAAACGAGTAGCGCAGGGTATTGTCATCAGCAAAGCTGTGAAGCGAGTTGGATGGGATTGAGAGTAGGTCATTTATAAAAATAAGGAAGAAAGCTGGTGACAGAATAGAGCCTGCAGAGACGGTGTAGGATAAGTTTCGACACCGTCCAATACTACCTTTATTGAACATTCAGAAAGGAAACTCTCAATCCAGTTCTTTAGAAGAAAGTCAATACCGTTAGACTTGGAGTTTAGTCAATAAAGCAAGGTGCCTTACTCTATCAAAGGCCATGGATATATGTATTAGGAGCAACCAGGCCCGATTCACCAAATCGGGTGAATGCTTTGGTGGAGGTGCTCTGTTAGGCGTACAAGAAGGTCGCCAGTAGATCTTTTCGATCGCCATAGTCAAAAGTATTTACACAAGGCCATGCTGTGCTCCCGCTTTGCAAAGAAACTTTAAAAATCCGATGTTACTAATAATTATAAGGAAATATTTTTTTGTAGGGTTGTCTGAATACTCTAGAACAGGAGGAGAAAAGCAATCGGTTGAATTCAGTTTAGTTTCTGAGAAATAAATAAGGGCCACCTGCGTCAAAAGGATTTACTCACATTTTATTCCCGTCAAAAGTATTTACACAAGCACAAAAACATAGATTTCTTGAAACTAGTCAAAAATTTAAATGTTTTTTCTCAACTATAATAAAATGTGATTTGTTAATATGTTGTTGGACCACCTTTGGCGTCAATCACTGCCTGCAACCGAGCCGAATAGATTCTATCAATCGATGTATAAATTCTTTGGGTAACTTGCTCCAAATTTCTTTAATTTCATCAATAGTTTCCTGCCTTTTTCGTCCTTTTTGGATCGCCCTCTGCTGCTTTACGAAACCCCAAACATTTTCAATAATATTAAGGTCCGGGCTCTGTGGAGGCCACGGAATGACAGCTTGACCTGCTCCATGTAACAATTGCGTTGGCATCCATCCTTTATGGCACGGAGCGTTATCATGTTGAAAAATAAATTCAAGGTAGGAAATAGTTTTGCTGCAGATGGAAATGCATGATCATTCAGCAGATGCGTGTATTCGATTTGATTCAAAGTTTTTTCTAGAGGTACCAGATCTCCAAATCCGTAGAATGACAT